>JBBPOJ010001189.1:0-15755 GCA_038091395.1 Leccinum rimulosum | reverse complement strand
TCTCGACCTAACTGCGGAGCCCGCAGGGCAATCAAGCTCACAGTATTGCCTGGGTCTCATACAGACCAATCCCTCACAGCTCACGGCAAACTCGGACAGAGGGGATATGATCCTCGGGGTTCCCTTCATGCGGAATGTATACACGGTCATGGCATACGAGCAACCCAACGCTACGGGAGGGTTCAACTACTCCGTGCAGCTTGGGACGAATCCAGCGCTCGGACTTCTGGGTCTAACCAATGCCACGCAAGCTTTGGAGGAGTTTAACCAAATGCGCGTGCCTGAGTCTTCTCAGGAAAACCTGAACTCTCAGAGTGAGGGTCCACGACTTTCGATAGGCGTCAAAATTTTCATCGGACTGGTTGGCTTCTTCGCGCTATGTCTAGCGCTTTTTGCGCTGCGGTACTTGTTTGCACGGAGACGATGGCGCGGTCGCTCCTCCCCCGGTCAAGTAGAAGGAGGACCGAATCAAAGAACGGAGTACGGGGCGTACCAAGTCACGCGGAACAAGTCGCGGGAAAGCATAGACCAGAGTGTACCCTTGTACAATTCCACCCCGCGCAAGGACGTATGCACCACCTACAGCGGCCGAACGTGCGTCGAGGAGGAAGACTACGTATCCGAATTTGGCGTGCGGAAATCCAAGTTTGCGTCTCCCGGCGCTGCGCTCGACATATGTGATCCATGGGACCCCTATGCTGGCACCTGGCGCGACACGATCGTCGGAACGGATGCAGGGGAGGCAGACTCGGTTCGTTCGTCCTATCCGCCGCTGCGCAAGCTCGCCGAAGTCGAACCGGATTCCCCGTCGCACGCGTCGTTGGATCTCACGTCGGCGCTGCTGACGGAACACGAGAGAAGCGACTCTCAGACGAGCGACCCTGGACCAGCGGTCGAGTTTGGAATGGATTCTGTGGGGATGGCTGGAATAGGGACGGTAGCACGCGGAAGCGTCATCGATGCTGGCAAGTTCCGATCGAGTGTTGACAGCGTGGGGTCGGGTGGGCGCTTCCGACAGACTGTCTCTTCTCTGCGATCGTCACACATGTTCGTGGCGCCTCGCGAGTCTACTGGCGCCTCTGTTGGTGATTCAGACCGGACGTTTTCAAAAGTTTGAAATACTATGCTGTTGTGCTGTTTGTTTTGTTTTTTTACACATGGACAGGTTCACGCACATACTCTATATCACATGTACTCCTACGTGTCTGCAACACTACCCGCCTGTTCCATTTGGTGAACGGTTCGATGTCAGTTGCACCAGTGGACGTTCCGACTTGTTCACATGTTCGAATTTGATTATGGTACACATTGGGATGTCCCTACCGGACCTTGTAGATCTGCACGACCACCTCGCTCGGTGGCGCATCTTCACTCTTCCTGACCGAATAATGGATCTCGACATCGAGCTCCCTCGAATTTCCTTCGCTCTTTTTGCAATAAAACGTGCCAGAAACGACCGTACCTATGAACGCAAAATGAAGCGAGAGAGAGAAAAAGAGAAAAAACGAAACACCCACCCTCCTCCGCCGCGATGGGGTCCTTGAGCAAGAAGATCGTTTGCTTCCAATGCGTGGGTTGACTCGTCGGTCCGGTACTGAAACTGATGACTCGCTTCTCTTCGCGTTCTTTCAAGCCTGGGCCGACGCTAGCCCTACGCTTGGGTGGGGGTTTGCCGGCGATCGGCCATACCTCCGCGAGGACGACGTCACCGTCTTTGATCAGCCGAACGGGGACGTCTGGCGAGAGCGGATCACCGGTGGTAGTGAAGAACGTGTCAAAGTAGAGTACGAGCGCGTGGATTTTGGTGCGCATGGATGAAGTCGACGTGAGGGAGAACGAGGACGTAAAGTCGAGTTGGCGGGACGTGATGGTTCTTAGATGGAGATCCTAAGGGATATGTAGCTTGTACGCGCGAGAAAAGAAAAACAAAAAGGAGAAGACGCTTACTTTGAGTAGATATGGTTCGCTGACCACCGATTCTGGGCCGACGACGTCGACGATCGCATCCTCGTAGACGTCGTGCGCCATTTCGGAAAGATCGAAACCTGATCGCGGACGTGATTCGTTTGATCGGACGATCGAGCAAAGACGCACCATAAACGTCGTTCCAAAAGTCCACTCTGTCTTTCATGATTTCGCTGCCCTCGCAGAGCGCCAGCATAATCCTGCACTGACTTGGTGCCATGACACCCCCATTCGGACGAAGAAACCTGTCACGCGCATGCAGAACGGAGTCGAGCATCGATTCGTAGAGCAACGCGTAACCCATCCATTCGGATATGATGATGTCGACGTGGTCGATGCCATCGGGAAGTGTGATCTCTTCCACTTTGCCACGTATAACACTGGTGTTGACCAAGGAAGATGAGATCATGATGAAGGAGTTCAAAACAGGTGACCTACGTGATAACGCCCTCGAGGCCGTTTTGCCGGACGATTTTTTCAGCCTTTTCGGCGATATCACTCGCTTCAATGGCGTAGACATGCTTCGCGCCAGACTTGGCCGCGAATAGAGAAAGGATGCCAGTTCCACACCCGACGTCGAGAACGATGGCATCACGGAACAGAATGGGGTTTGTGAGGATAAACGAGGCATATGAAGACGTGCGGACTTTGTCCTGTATCATCACGGCATGAATATCTGGAGTGTGTCGAGTGATTATCGTCCGTATGTGTCCACGGACGCACGACACATACCATTGTATCCGTAGCTCTTGAAGTAATGTGTATCGTCATCCCGGATGGCCTCGCTCGTCGATGGGCCAGGCTCGTTTCTGATCTCCGCGATGCTTGTGAGGTCCAGATTTTGGGTGACGAGTTTTCTATAGTCGAACAAGTCGTTCTGTGCGCGAGATAGCTTCCTTTCAAGGATTTGGATGCGTTCGAGGGCGCTGGGGAGATCTGCAGGCGGGCTGGATTCGACAGAGGGCGAATTGTCTTCGTCCTCGTCGGCTGAGTCGTCGTCGAAATCGAGTTCTAGATGGGTGAACGATGTAGCGATGATGATGGCAGTCGAGGAAATAACACACGGAGTAGAGGGTCATCCTCGATGACAGGGATAAGATAGACGTCGGAAGTGAGGAATGACTCGACCCCTGTCAGGTTGGCCACATCGGCAGGGATCAAGTTCTACGCAAGAACGACGCGGTCAACTTGGACTAGAAGAGGAGATCGGTGGTCTTACATGTTTTCGGATGAAGTTGATCAGTCGTATTCGACGATGCAAGTCCAATTCTGTCGGATTTCAGCAGAAAAAAACGAAGACAGCGAGAAAGAACGCACTCCATTGCTTGCTGGTGGAATCCAAGTCGAAGCCATGGATGGATTTATCGTACGCCAGAGCCTCGGTAGCCGTGGCGAACGATTTGTGTTCAAAGAGGGACTGACATGGTTTGAGTTGTTCTTGATCTGAAATCCAGTCATCAAAGTTGTTATCCTCCTCTGCAAAGTCCTCCGAATCTGAGCTCGAGGACGTCGTACGATCGTCCGCGTCGTCTTGGCTTTGTGGGAGAGTAGCAAAACGAATGCTCATGTCGGTCAGAGTCAGAAAGTGACTTGATCCGCGATCACAAACAAGAACATTTAACAAGTGTACAAGATGACTACATGAAATCCTCCTCGATCGCCTTGCCAGTCGGCTTTGGGTCGTCTGTGTCTTCCTCGACATTGAATAGCAGATCGTACGATCGTGCAGCCTTTTCTTCTGCTCTCAGTTTCGCGACCTCCGCCTCTTCCTTTTTCTGCAAAACGAAATGGTGGGACTCTAAAAAAAAAAAGGCGAAGAAAAGGATGCGCACCTTCTGAGCAGCCACCACACGCTTTTCTGCGTTCTCCTTCTTCACGCGGTCGACCCTCTCCACCTCGTGATCGACGACCTTTTCGACTTTGGTCTTGTTGAGGCGGTTGACGATGGGGTTTTCTCGCTTTTCAACGTAAACTGGCGTAGGTTAGCGTGCTGGACGAGCAGAGACTTGGGAGCGAACACACTTCTCTTCACCTAGACCACATTCATGAGTCTTTTCAAGCGTGCGTTAAAGACAGACATACCCGCTTATCGCTGTGAAAGGAAACTTGACCGACAGCCATGTCACCTTGTTTCTTGCATGCGATCTTTGTCACCACGACCGGCTGATCACCTGGCAGATCGTGCGTACCTTGAGGTTATCGGCGGGGGTATATATGACTGTGAGGTTATCCTTCTTGTTTCCTACAAGATCGCAGAATGAGGAACGACAAGGTCATGGTGTCGGCGTTTGCTTACCCTCGATGGAATTTGCCTTTACCAACTGAGTGCAGTCGGTCAGAAGAGCTTTTGGTATCGCCTCCCATGTCATTCCCTGTGGCATGCGGAGGTATACGTGTGCAGAAGAGAGCTTGTCGACGTGGAACCAAACGTCCTGAGGCCATGCATATTTGATGAGGTCTTCGTCTAACCTGGGCGAGTGAACGGCTGTCCTGTGCTAGATACAAAGCTACCACACACTTTCTACTTTGTCTTTGCCCATGTAGACCGTCGCTGGCGGGTCCACCGCTGCCGTAGAGTGAGTTGTGTACATTTCTGAGATCGAGTCAACTTACCAGACGAGGTGAAGAAGAGGACCATATTAATTGACTCGTGAGAACCTTCTCTCCTTCCTTCTACACCAAAATGCAACAACCCGCGCCGAATCGATTAGGACTTGGTTTGCGTCCTCCTTTGCCGTCGTATGGCCAAGGACCCTCAATATCAGCTCTCGCACAGCAGCAACAACAACTGATGCAACAGCCATTCATGCCACCTCAAAAACAGACAACCCTCTTCGTGGGCTCGATATCTGGAGGAATCACAGACTCATTTCTGAACCGCATGCTCTCAGTCAGTACTACATCATTTACTTCCCAGTTCGCGTGCTGAATCGGCCCGTTCAGGCTTGTGGTCCAGTCAAGTCGTTCAAGCGGCTCATCACGCCTGCAAACAAGCCGCAAGGGTTCGGATTTGCAGAATACGAGGATCCAGACTCTGCAATCAGATGTCTGACGCTTCTCCAGAGCGTCGAGCTTCCAGCGCTCGAGGATGGCTGCGCCAACAAAAAGCTTCTGGTGCGTCCCATCGCCGCTCGACTGACCCGTTCAAGCCTACGTCGCCTACTCTTTCCTAGATCAAAGCCGACGAAAAAACGAAACTCTTTTTGGATGCTTACTCTGCCCAGAAGATGAAGACTGACGTGAGTCATGATCTCTCGTGTCATGCCGTATACTTATGGATTTGCCTCGAAACAGACGGACGAGACCGTGATGCAGCAAGCTAAAGCCCAAGTCAATGGACTCGTCGAAGAGATTCTTCGTACTTCCCAAGATGCGGCAAACAGTGGCCTCCTCGACAAGGAGAAATACGTGATCCCTCCTCATCTCCATGATCTTCAGGAAGCCGATCTTCCAGAAACTCAACGCGGTCTCGTTATATCCGAAATCGCTCAATTCCGCGAACGGGCCGCCAAGCGTGAACGGGAGAAAGTACGGGAAGTTCGCGAGAGCATACCGAATCTCATGGCTTCCGTGCCGAGTGGCCCAAAGTCGAGGGAATGGGGTAAGCCACAATCACAGCAGGCATCTCAATCGACGCCTGGAAAGGGTCAACAGACGCCTGGAAAAGGAGCACAAGGCTACGGCAAGCCCGTCGGCTTTGTAAAGGCAGAGGATGCAAGCGCTGCAACGGGGTCATTGGATGAACGGGGTAAGGGCCAAAAGACTGACGAGGAAATGGAGAAGGACCGTAGGGACGCCAGACGGCGAGACGAGGAAGTTTCGTTCAAAGACGTGAGTGCTTCATCCGATGTGATGCGTGCAGTGACCCTTAACGTACCATCACAAACTTTGCAGAGAGAACGCCGCTATGAGCCTCGAGAACGGGCTCGCATAGCTGCTCTAGAACGATCGATTGCGCGTCAAACCGCCATCAAGGAAGCCGAAGAACGCGATCGTGTGGAGATGCAAGCTCGGCTCGATGTTTGGGACGACGACGAGAGCGACGAGCAATTTTATGTCGACAGGTATGTCGACTTGGTCGTCCTCATCGTCAAACTCATAGACACTTCCAGGGCTCGATGGCGTCAATCTCGTGCACGCCGAGTCACGGCCGAAGAAGCAGCAGATGCTGAATCTCGCGCTTACGAAGAGCGTGAAGCAGAGAATCTTCGTATCGAATCAGAAAAGTTCCTCGCTCGTCAGATGGAGGACATGCAAGCTCTCGCCGAAGAACAACGGAAAGCCGGAATGCTGCTTGATGATGGCGCACCAGTCAAACTCAACATGTCCATTGCACCTGCGCCACTGAAAGCTGAGGCCTCGTCAAAGGATGTAAAGGCTGCTGTATTTGGACAAGAGGAGGAGGAAGAGGAGGACATCAAGAAACGGAAGGTGCCGTTAGTCAAACTCGATTTCAGTGCTGCAGAGGGCGAGAAGGCAAAGGAGCGCCTGCAAACGATCAAGGAGTCCGTTCCCCATGACAGAGAGACTCTGTTCAAGGCAAAAGTCAGGTGGGATGGTCTCAACGACGTACGTTCTAGGTTTCTTTTCCGTGACGTTGCTGATTGGTTTCGTTAGAGCATGGTTGACCGGAAATTCGAACCGTTGGTCAAACGCCTCATGGTTAAATATCTTGGCGAGCTAGAAGACGACGACCTCATCATGTTCGTCCTGGAACACCTCAAGGACCATAAAGGTCCCCAAAAGCTTGTAGATGGCTTAGAACCTGTATGTACCCGGTGACTGTCAGGGGGCTGTTTATTGATCTTTGCGTAGGTTTTGGAAGAAGAAGCTCAAGAATTCGCCATCAACATCTGGAGACAAGTCATCTTCGAAAGCATGGCGTATGGCGAGGGCCTCCTCACAGAGCGCATAATGGTCGATTAGGAATACTAGGCATGATTGACAATTGACTCCGTGCATCGATACCTTTGTTTTGCTTGTGACAAAGGGGGCAGGTGCGTTGTAGCATTAACATGATGCATGGCTGAGATACACTATACGAGTTCGAGATGGGTAGCTGTTTAGCTGTTTTTCTGCACTTCCAGTTCGAAGAGAAGACTTGAGCGTACGGCATACCATTCGTAAGTACACCCCTACGTCTCTTGTACCTATGATATTTCTTTGCACGCAAGCCGGAATCTGTTCTGCAACATACACGGAATTGTTGTGATCGTGTTATTGCACTGTTGAGTTATCATAGCTTTCACGCACCTTGACTCGTTGACCTTGGCACATTGATCTGAGCATGATCATCGGATCTAACTAGACAAAATTGTCAATGCACTTGCCATCCATCAATTCGATGATGGCTTGTCCGGTGGCAGTCAGGTAATTTGTGTGTAGAAGCACGGCAAGCCGCATCACCCGACCGAGCCTTTGCCATATCGTCCCAAGTATGTACCTATCATGCCTTGATTTTGGGGGGTTGCATGCGGCCGGCCCATGGAGAAGCGCTGGTATTGATCGGGATCAATACTTGTGGTCAGAAATAGTTTCATATGGAACGGAGGACTACGGAGGCTGGTTCTCACCAACAAATGCCCGCATCACATCGCGCCAGTAGGCTAAGAAGCCGTAGTTGTTCTGGGAATGTAATGTGCCTGACTAGTTAGCAAGCTATACTGTCCCGCAGTGCGGCAGCTGGGAATAAACGTTTATAGCTGTGCGTTTCTCAGCGCTCTATGTATAAGATTGCGCCCCGGCTAAGCGTCTGGTGACCTAAGTCCGGTCACCCACATGGCACATACCGGTCACAAGCTAAGGCGCTCTGCGAAGTTCTCCGATCATAAAATGTGAAACGAAACAAATAAAAATCGCCCGTCCTGCTCGACAGGAAGTCCCATCGCAAGTTACACTCTAGATGTTGACAAACCTGGGCCTGAAGCTGGCTGTCGTTGTCGGGTGGGCGTTCTATGCTCATGCAGCCCCCCAGACAACGTCGACGTCCTCGACTACCTCGGGAATACCCACTGTGACCATCTCGACCTCGGTGGCCAGCCCCACGGTCCCTCTCAGCGCTTTGTTACCTTCGCAAGCCGCCCTACCTCCCGTGCAGCCATGGTGCATCGGCGGAATATTTTGTCCTGGCTCAGTAAGCTTGTCGTCGCGTTTTAGCTCCGTCTTACCAACGTGCGTAGTTACTGCAAACAGTGAACCTCGCACAGGTGTACAGCGATGCGAAGACCATCGTCGACAAACCAACGCGCCTATCGTCTCAACAAGTCCTCGCAAACTTTGCTGCCTTCAATCTCTCGAACGTGACTGAAGCTGATATTGTCGATTTCATGGACAATGACTTCCTCGGGGAGGGTCTCGAGCTCGAAGGCGCTTTGTTGCCCGGGTTCAGCGATACTCCCCCGTTCTTGAGTAACGTCACCGATCCTTTACCCCAAGCGTTTGCGCAGATCGTCAACGGATACTGGACTCAGCTCGCTAGGACGGTCAATAAGTCCGCTCTCTGCAGTATATACCCCGGCGGAGCGTGCGAGAGTACCTTTATCCCTTTGAACTATAGCTTCGTCATTCCTGGTGGACGCTTCCGAGAACAATGTTTGGGTTTTCTAGGTGGTCATTTTTGTTCGAATGATCTGACACGTTTTTCATGCCAGATTACTGGGACAGCTATTGGATCACCCAAGGCCTGTTGAAATCCGAGCTTTATGATACCGTCAACGGAACATTACAAAATTTTATGGATGAGATACAAGATTTCGGGTTCATACCCAACGGTGGTCGTACTTACTGTAAGTGTTCTCTCTTTCTATTAACCGGGTTCGCGTAGGCTTACATGCGTAGACTTGGACCGTTCCCAGCCCCCGCTGTTCATCCACGTAAGGTCCTCTCACTCGATTATCTCGGCTTGAGTCTCATATGCGTGAAGATGCTTTCAGACTACGTTACCGTCTCAGGCGATACCTCGATTCTTGAGCGTGGACTGCCTAGTGCAGAGGTACGCAATCTGTTCCCGCACTCTCGCTCTACTAAGATATCGATATCACAGGCAGAACTTGCGTGGTGGTCCAACAACCGCACGCTCCAAGTGACGAGCCCGTATACTGGCCAGACCTACTCAATGGCTCACTATGCGGTCAATAACACTGCACCACGCCCAGAATCGTACCTTGAAGATTACCTGACTGTGCACGACCCCACACTAACAACACCTCTGACTGACTCCGAAGCTGCCGACCTGTATAGCGAGCTCGCCTCCGGAGCTGAGACCGGCTGGGACTACAGCTCCCGCTTCCAGGCCGTTCCACAACTTGGAAATCCTGGCCTTCGAACGTTGAACGTCAGAAACCATCTCCCCATCTGTTTGAATAGCATACTCTGTGAGTAAGCCTTGGTCGGCTGTACGTGCGTCGACGAGCGGAAATGTTTTTTTCAGACAAGGCCCACGTCCTGTTGGCCGGCCTTTATGGAAGTTCGAACGCTACGGCTGCTTCTAGCCACCTTCAAACCGCCGCAGAGATCCGTGCTGGAATTTTAGATCTTATGTGGGACTCTTCAAAGCTTGCGTTTTACGACTTCAACCTTACTTCAAATGCGCGCAACACCATATTCACTGTTGCCACGTTCTACCCAGTATGGAATGGCATTATTCCCGACGAGGTCCTTGCGTCTCAAGTGAATGCGTTCGGTTACTTTGCCTCTGTCAACATGGTCATGAATAGGTACAATGGTACTTTCCCTGTCACCTTTGTGGACTGGACGGGGCTACAATGGTGAGCAACCGTTGCTCTTGACGTTCGATATATGGCTGACATCTTTTCTTAGGGATGCGCCAAACGCTTGGCCTCCTCACCAATACATCATCATTTCCGCTCTCGAGGCCTTGCCGTCGAACCTAACTGCAGGCGCTCTGCCTACACCTAGCTCTGGAGAATCAACATACAGTCTTATCCCTGCTGGCCAGCTCAATTTCACGGAGGCTCAGCTTCCCGGGCAACCGTACCATGACCAGCCCAACGTCAACTTCACGTCCACGGGACCTGGTGCCGATATCAACCAGTTGAATGGGACTGTCGTGAACGGTGGAAACGCGACAACTGGCGAGGGCTGGGCGGCTACTCTCAAGCGTGAAATGGCAAACAGGTATTTCACGAGCGTCTTGTGTAGCTGGTAAGGGAAATTACCCAACCTTGGTTCGTCGACTCATCATGTCCATGTCTTGTGCGTAGGCATGCTACTGGAGGATCTATCCCGGGTATGCTGGCCCAGCTGCCTGCTTCACAGCTCAACCTTACGAACAGCGTGAATAACACTGGGAACGTGCGTCGTCTCGTGACACGTCCACTCGGATGCAGCTGATCGTCGTCTAATTCCAGATGTACGAAAAATTCTCGAATCTGAACGTCGATTCCTCGGGGTCCGGCGGAGAATACACTGTCCAGGCTGGATTCGGCTGGACGAACGGTGCTTTGTTGTGGGTTGCGGCCAATTATGGTCAATCGCTCGTCACCCCCGAGTGTCCGCCGCTCGTCGCTACTACTAGTAGTGCGAGTGGTGGACTGACCGTGTCGGTGGGAACGATGGCAGTTGCTGTCCTTGTGTCATTCGTCGGGTCATTCTTGTTGTAAGAGGGCTGTCTGTGGACATGTGGGCGTTTGAATACATATAGTTAGTACCGTCTTCGTGAACGGTCTGCTAATCTTGGAGGTTGACCGAGACAATTGCGTCGGCGCCGAGTCGTTCAAAATAAGAACTTTGATGTTCTTCAGCCCCAGTGAAGTGCGCATGTCCAAACTTGTGAGCAGTGTAAGGCTTGCTGTAGTTTCCATGTCGTTTAGGACTTGGTTTCGACGGAAGAGCGAGTCACAGACTCACAGCAAATAGCCGGCTACTTCAAGATTTTATTTTGCTACTGCCAAAGCCTCGAAACGTCCGCTGCTAGGAAGGAACGTGGTCATGCCAGTGACTCACGGTTCCACTCTCCAGTCCTATTCTTGTCCAGTGGGCTTGACGGTCTGGCTGCTGCCCAGCACTCGGACTTGAATATGTACACCGGCAGCAGAAATACTTCGCTGACGGGATGTGACTCGGATTACAAAAGTCTGACTGACTCGAATCGATAACTCAGCCGGCTCGATCTGTTCAAATCATAGTACGCCATCCGAGTCCGTCGCCGCCATATCAACTTGCTCTTCCCTGCTACGCCATGGAACATCCAGACAACAGTTTGCAACAGCAAGATCATCATCCTCAACATACCCAGGCTGGTAGAGGGAGAGGGAGAGGGAGAGGCCAACGACAGCCGGCGAGAGGACATCGTCGTGGGACCTCCCAGTCTTCCACCGATCTCAGGCCACAGAGCCAGCATCAGGCTGCGAATTCAGCCCCTCAACGTCCGGATGCCCAGCAAACCACTGTATCCGGACGCGACAACGAGCGGCAGCCGAGTAGCACTGGCAGAAAACACCACGGCCGTCCGCCTCGATCTGCTCATCCCACCGACGAGCCAGGCGCATCTACCGCCATCGGCACCACCAGTAGCACTCCATCGCACCCGCCGCGTCCGTCCCGTCGCGCTAAATTCAAGGCAACGCTCACAGAGCAGGCAGAGACGCAGCCGTCCTCATCCTCTGCACCGCAGCATGATCCCGCTACTACCGCCGAGACACGCAAGCAGAAGCCACGACGAGCGCGGCAGCCGCCTGGAGACGACCTCACTTCGACGCTCACACACGCCTTGCGTACGCCTCCCTTTCCCGATTGTCCAATTTGCTTCAATGCAATCCGACCCGAACAATCGACGTGGTCGTGTTCTCCGCCCAGCAGCGCCGAGGCGCGCACACCTGGCGAGGGCGAGGACAAGGACAAGGATGGAGAAGGTACCTGTTGTTGGAGCACGTTCCATCTCAAATGTATCCGCGCCTGGGCGGAAAAGAGCGTCAAGGAACTCCAGGAAGCATGGCGGGCCAGGGGCGAGTCTCGTCCTGGGGAATGGCGCTGTCCGGGATGTCGATCAACGCGCCAGGCGGTGCCACAGACCTACATGTATGTTGATCTATCGCCCGGTTGCATACGAATCATTAACTGTGACGGGGTTTCTACAGGTGCTTTTGTCTTCGTATGCGTCATCCAGCGCCGCCGCGTATCGCGACGCCACACTCGTGCGCCCAACCCTGTTCCCGCACACGCTTGGGCTGTAGACATGCCTGTCCATTACCGTGTCATCCCGGCCCGTGTCCGCCGTGTGCGGTGACCATCCAAGTTGCGTGTTTCTGCGGCAAGGAGAGACGCAGCGCGAAATGCCACGTCGGTCTAACGGCATTGTCTTGCACTCGACCCTGTCGCAAACGCTTAGGGTGCGGCAACTCGGAACATTTATGCGCAGAGCCATGCCACGAGGGTCCCTGTCCATCCTGTCTGCGGCGAGAAGATATTCGATGTTGGTGTGGGCAACAAACGAAAAGCGTCGCATGTGGGGAAATCAAGGCCAATGACGGCACCAAATGTGTCCTCGTCAAGGACGATGGTTCTGAACAAGTATGGACGGGAACATACGGTTGTGGCCATCCTTGCGAACGGTGCGACTTTTGTTCTAACGAAATCATAGCGGATCGTACTCACACGCTTCTGCTAGTCCATTTGCTTGTTTGCACCATCGCTGTTCCAAGATATGCCATCCGCCTTCTTCAACGCCGCCATCGTGTCCCTTCGACCCCGAGCGCGTCATTTCGTGCGCGTGCGGTCGTTGTCGTGTGGCCCGCTCACCTGACGAACTTGCAGCGAACGGAGCGCCAAGCTCGTCTGCACTCCTCCCGCCACGTACATCATGTACCTCCCCTCTCCCAACCTGCACGTCCCCTTGCTCAAAATCCCTCCCATGCGGACACCTATGTCAAGCGAAATGCCACTGGGATCCCTGCCCACCATGTACCGAACAAGTCGAACGCACCTGTCGCTGTGGCACTACCAAACATAAGACACCCTGTAGCGATGCCATCCTCGCATTGCAGCCGGCCAACGACACTGTAACCCCCGCGAGCGAGACCATCCTGTGCGACAAGCCCTGCCAAGCCCTTCGTTCCTGCGGCCGACATCAATGTGGACGCATCTGCTGCCCTCTCGCATCCCTTGCGTCTGTCCAACGCACGGTCGCCAAGTCTGGTAAACGACGCGACGCCTCACACGCCGATCTAGAGGCCCAACTCCTGCTCCAACTCGACCCCGCCATTCGAGCGTTTCACGACTGCGAACTCCCCTGCGGACGCGTCCTCTCGTGCGGAAATCACATCTGTCCACGCCCCGACCACAAAGGCCCGTGCGACGTCTGTCCGAGAGGGGTGTTTGAAGAACTCGTCTGTGTTTGTGGCCGGACGGTGCTGGAGCCGCCGATACAGTGTGGGACGAGGTTGCGGTGTGTGTATCCGTGTGCACGGCCACCCCCGGCGTGTGGGCATCCACATGTACCACATGCGTGTCATGAAGAAGTGGTGATTGCAGGTGCGGATGTGGCGGATGAGGGACTCGGGCTGGTAGGGGAGGGGGATGGTAGACCGTGTCCGCCCTGTCCGTTCTTGACGGAAAAGGTGTGTGCGTGCGGGAAGAAGCAAGTGGGCAATGTGCGGTGCTCGCAAGAGAGAGTGAGCTGTGGGAGCAAGTGTGGCAAGTGCGTACGCTGCTTTTTTGGCGAGGTCCACCGTCTGATGTCAACTTTTTTGCTAGACTGTTGTCGTGCGGATTCCATCATTGCGAACGACTGTGCCATGCCGACGCATGTGGGACGTGCACCGCCGTCTGTGGTAAACCGCGTAGATCATGGTGTGTCGCGTGCCCTTCTAGTTGATTTGCGTCACAGGCTTACGTTGCCGTCTTTTTCATTCCCTCTCAGTCTCCCAGCTCAACATCCATGTACGCAAACCTGCCACGCGCCCGCCGCCTGCCCCGAGACCGAACCCTGTCACGCCCCCGTCGTGCTCACCTGCCCCTGTGGCAACCTTCGCTCGACGATCCCTTGTTCTGGGACGAAGCTCGTGCTTGCCTGTACCGGCGAATGTGAGATTAGGAAAAGGAATGCGAGACTCGCCGAGGCTCTGGGGATCAGCGAGGATAAGCGGGATTCAATGGGGAAAGTGACATGGTCAACCGAGTTGGCCGACCTTGCCAGGGGGTTAGGGCCCAAGTTTTTAAGCATTGCCGAAAAGGCGTTTGCAGAGTACGTCGCTGTGCATATTAGCATGGAGACTACGGAGCTAACGATCGTGTTTTTGGGTGGTACAGTTTCGTCACCTCTGATCGCCGTACCCAAGTCTTGCCGCATATGCCGCCCGAACGACGAAAATTCATACACGACGTAGGTCTCCTTCCTTTGTTTTTTCAAGTGTCCTTTTTTGCTAAGGATTTGTGATGGATTGACAGTTGGCGTCAGTGTACCGGATGGATACGGTGATGGTGGACCAAGAGCCTCACCGGAGCGTACAGCTCATTCGAAGGATCGATACCCGTGTGCCGACCCCATTGTTGTCGCAGTTCGTCGCGTCGATGGTGTCTGGAGAGGAGAAGGGAAAATTGGTCGATTTGAAGTCGCTCGGCAAGGGGGGTGGGGGCAGAGGGGCCTCTGTGTGGAGCAGTGCAAGTGGGAGCTCTGGTGTTGGAGTCGGAACCGGAACGCCTGGCGGGAGTCGCGGTGTAGGTGCAGGCGCAGGGAAGTGGAGTACAGTGGCTCAAACTGCGCTGGGAGCTGCGCGATCGGGGAGCACGACCCCTGCGAGGGTCCCTTCGCCTGCAGCTGAGGTAGTCAAATCCTGCGATGCGTCATCTGGTCCGAGTCGGACGCCTGGCGTGGGTAGGCGTACGGATGTGGGGACGGGTGCGGGGGGAGAGACGAAGGGGGTGTGGATGTCCCGGTCTGTGCAGTCACTGCGGGAGAGGGCGGGTGCTGCAGCTGGTGACAAGGTCGCTGACGTTGGTGTTGCTGAAGAAACGTCGGTCCAGGACGTGCCGAACGATTGGGAGGAAGACGTGTAGATACCAAGTTCTTACTAGGCTGCCTCGCTTTGGATGATAAAGAAACTGACCGACGAGGACGATACGACTGATCGGCGTAGAGCCATTAAATACCGTTAGCCTGTATATACGAGGCGATTCGCGTCGCCCGAAACCTTCCTTGTTCAGGAGTACGAATCTTGACACGCATAAGTAACGGAACAAACTATAGGCGACTTGAATAATCCAATTCGACACGGTCGAGGGCTAGTACTTGCAGGCAGTACCTGATTCAGAATCAGGGGCCAACGGGTGCGCGTCTTTGACGCCATATGATTGACTGATGTCTTGTCTTCCTTGGAGGTCATGGACGAGGCGGTCCGATAGAAGGTACTTACTATGACGGATTTTACATAAAGCTCTTCGTCTTTCCGATCTACCTGGACTCTCCGGGGTCCTGGTAGGGGTGCCACGTGGTCGCGGACAAAGAAGCTGTCTGGATAGACAATGTCAAATGTGTCTTGGTCGCAGGGCGGGTTGGATCTTTTCTCGCTTCATTGATACATCATGGATATCATGTAGTGCGATGGGCGGAACGCGGTGGGAATTTTCGTGTACTTGTAACTCGCCGTTAGTAGGTTTCAAACTCCACTACGAGTCCTTCATTTCTCCAAATAATTTCTGTCAACGCCAGAGTTTATAGTTCACAATGTCACGACGAGCTATCACTACCTTGCTTCGACCCTCAAGACTTTCAGAAAACGCGCCTTTTTCTGCTCATCTCAACTCCGTCTTCCCGTCCTTGGAATTTCCTCCAG
>JBBPOJ010001188.1:0-15755 GCA_038091395.1 Leccinum rimulosum | reverse complement strand
CATTCACGATTCCGCTAAAGCAACTGGACGACCTAGGTATAGTCCGTCCCATGTTGAGGACCTCTGGAGGGAGTGAAAACGGCCTTCCACCAATGGTCAGAGTCACGGTAGGAAATGATTTGCATGGGTCTACACGGAGTCAATAGGAAAAAGTACCCGATTCAATCGAAACTCACAGGCGTAAAAAATACCCTCGGGCATATCATACATCGAACCACGCGCCAATTGGTGCACGGCAGAAACTCCCTGCGGATCACCATAAATGAAGTTGGCACCGGTATCGATGATGGCGTGTACATTTCTCAGAACCGTGTGTTGATTAACTTTAATGCTATCTATCCTCAGCTGCCAGAGAATCTGAAAGGGAAATATAAATATACATCCATTACCGCCTGGCGTTTGCGCTCACCGGATTTGTTACAGGGGTATAGACGAGGGTGCTCTCATCGTAAAGCGCTCTGTTCGTTCCACCGACGTACAGTTCGCCTCCAGAATCGGTGAACTTGAGTGAAAACACTGGTTGAAGAAGCTTTCCTTCACTGTAGAGCGTTTGAAACAGAGGGCTGCCGCCATAAAAACCTGAGAAAAACGGGAAAGCCAATCCCAATACACCATCTGGAGGAAACTGAGATGCTCCCATACGCGAAGAGTATGTTGTTGCAGCACCAATGACCTGAATGTCTGCCTATTCATTGGTCAGAGGTGATGATGTTCGCAAACAGTAAAAAACATACGGTAAAACCAGCAATGGTTACAGTGTCCGCGTATTGTGCACCCCTGACAATCCTGCCGTCTGTAAAATCTATTCCAAAATCTTCATTGAGGGCCATGTTGGTTTGGGATGATGCAGGATCCCAGAGGTTATGGTGGCTTCTGCAGTTCTCATCACCGGTTGAGGATGGAACAAAGAAACCGCTGGGTCGAATAAGATCAGAGAGTAGGGTGACTGACGGAAAACACTTACCTAGTAGCGGTGTTGAGCTGGACTGAGGTAGAGACAAGAGTGAGTAGATATCACGAATGCACGGAAAAACTTACCAGTGAAGGGCCTGGCAGGAGTGCCTATCCAAATGGTCGCATACCATATTCCGTTCATGTATTTTGTCAAACCAAGGCTAGCTCCGGACCTGTCCCGTTTCACAGCAGAAAGATCCGGTGTTCCGGTGTTCCTTTCCGAACCATCGATGCCACTTGGCCCACGGATGATCTTGCTAAAAACGTGTGAGAACGAATGATGTCTGAGGACATCGCAGGTGGATTTACGCGTTATGTGATGTGGTATGAAAATTGCGGGCGTCGGTATCAGAGCGTTTCGTGAGTGGTATGGCTATACCATCACGTTCACCCCTAGGATCAGTTGCTTGGGCGGCCAAAACGAAAACAACCACTGTGACTGCAATGGTTGTGATCACCTTGAAGAACATTGGGTAGCAAATGTGGAGGAGCTCAAGTACGTGCGCCTGACTCAAATATATAGTATCAGGATGGCATGACGTGTAGGAACTAACCGGATAACAATCAAACTAATGAAGTACATTCGGATCATGGGTGAAGATTTTAGCGAAAGAGTTTGGACTATCAAGTTTACCAAGCCTACCAAGTCTAGTAATACCGTACATCTTCCAGAAGCATCCGCTCATGCAGTACTACTCTAAAAGGTCCGCTGACAGTATGGATGAGCTCTGGCGGAGGGTGATTCGTGACTCACGAGACTCGAAACGGATCGACGTACCCGGATCAGGCTTTAACACTCACTGCAAGTGCATCTCCGCCTCCTTCAACCCCTTCACAAAATTCGTCAGGACGCCATACCGCATCAACGCCAATAACACGCGCGGCACGTCCCCCGGGCCGCGACACAGATGCTCCAGCGAATCAGGCAGCATGAACGCCACCGCCTTCCACACCTCTGTCCCATCAATCGCGTCCCGCGATATTGTGCCCACCAACCGCTCCATCGTGTTCTTCATTACGGACAACGTGCCCACTTCCAACGCAGACGACATGTGCACACGTGTAGGCATCGGCAACCGTGTAGACCCAGATCCACCGTTTCGTCTCGTCGCCATCGCATCGCCATCGCATCCTCGTCCCCTCGTCGTCGTGCCATTGTCCGCGTCAATAGTTGTCGTTGTTGGCGTGTTGGCGTGGACGGGGTCTGGCATAGGGTGTGGGTGAGGGATCTGAGAGGTGGGAGAGAGGAGGTAAGAGAGAGACTGAAAGAGGTGGTGGGGACGCACCTCGTTGCCACCGGGAGGTCAGACTGGCGTCTCGTCGCCATCTCGTCGCTTACTGGGGTCTGGAATAGATAGAGAGGGAGGAGGGAGAGGAGGAAAGGGAGAAGGCGCGTGCACGTCGTCGTCGCTGCTGTACCCGTGATACATCATCGCGTAATCGTCCGTGTTGCCAGTTGGCGTCACATCGTCTGTGCACGCTGGGTGGAGGAAGGAGAGGAGGAGAGGGAGAGGGCGCCTGCGCGTCATCGTATCCAGCTATTGACAACATGAGTATGCAGCAGTGATGCCCAATGTGAGATGAAGTGAATTAATACCTGGTTTGTGTTTTTACATTTTACCACTCACCCGCTTGTGACCCGCCCACATCGTACTCGTCCCCCACGCCAGCATGCAAGTTTACCCCGGGTCCGACACAAACACCGCGGATACCGTCGCAGCCCCCTTAGCGCCGCTATCCGCCTGATTTCCAGTGTGCACCACAAGGCGGCCCCTCCAGTCCATCCCGACCTAGCTCACTACCCCGGGGTACAATCAGACAAGTCACGGTACGTGATTCCTTGTGTGACTACTACAATGCCGGCGTACTGATGCTGTCGTCGTGCCTCAAGGTCGACGGCGTCGAGTCCACTTGCTCGTCTCGTGCCACGGCGGGTGCCGGGCCAGACCTCGTCAGAGACACCTATGGTAAGTCAGACACCATTATGTTCTCTTGTCGGAAACTGACCATCCGTTGTAAAACATCCTCTCACTGTTGCAACTATGTGCGTTTTTGCACTGATGAATCATGATCATGGCAGTAAATTACTAATCCATTCATTTTTGGCGGGTGTTGATTGAGCGAAGATGATCAGTTTGAGTGGGTGATGAGGAAGAAATTGAGGAGTCGAATGAAGGTAATGTAGTGGATCAGTGGTGTTTGTGTTTGTGTTGTAGTAGCATGCTATGTTGTTCTACGTAGTGCTACGGTATGCTACTACAGTGTCTTTGGTACATGCTTTTGGAAGTTAGACACTGGGACGCGGCTCCTGAAGGCCTGAAGGCCTGACGTTCAAGTTGACTTGATGCTCTTTCGTTACTAGTTATATTCTTGTACAAGCTGTCAGTTTCTTCGAAATTTTGAACGCAAAAGCGCCAGAGCCCAACTCAAGTATAACTGCCAATTTGTGGATCCTTTACCGCCAGGCAAAACATTCTTCTACTGCCAAAAATGATCCACCTAGTCAACGGACGATAATGTGCGAGGCGAATGATAGCTACTACTAAGTACACGAAAACTTAGCGACACACAATAGTACAACGATCACAGTTGAAAGTCCATCTGCCAATGCTTGTCCTCCTCGGTCAAGGTGGGCGATACATCTGGAGAACTTTCAAGGATTGTATTTGATCCCGAACTCTGGCGTGAAATAACGGGAACTACTTCCCTTGCAAGCGCCTCCAGAAGCTCTTTCCACAAGTTTTCCTCTAGAGCCTTGAGTACTTGAACGTCAACACCGATAGCAGGGGGTCTCCATGCAAATACTAAGCCATGAGTTCCTGGAAGTTGAAAGCGTTCGTGCAACCGATATTCGAGATGTGTCGCGAGTTTGTCGCAATACCAACAACATTTCTTGCTGACGTCGATAGCATCCAGCTAACGAAGATCAGGTGCGATGAACACGAATCAAACATCGATGGAATCACACCTCAAGTCTAAGGAGTTCACCCAGGATCCCCTCATTCTCTATTTGCACCCCATACTTGCAGCGCTCGTTGTGATACTCGTAGGCAAGGAGACCATAAGACTCGCCTCCGCATGGACCGTTCCCCTAAACGATGAGTTGTAGTGTTTGCGAAGGGCTCCAATTCTCTGTTCAATTTCATCGTCTGGAGTATCACGTCTTCGATAGATTTCTATCAGTTCATCGGCAGCTAACATGGAGGTACCACCCGGTGGGACTTCAACGAGTCCAGCAATAAAGTTTATTACCACCTGCTTCATAAAGGGTGTAGCAGTAAAATCATTCAGAGCGGCATGCCAAGCTACAACTGCCTTCAGATGGCGAAGGACAGTTGTGCCGGCACCTTCTTTGCGTTCCGGGGATTATGCCAGGGTCTGAGTGAATGTAAGATAAAATAGAAGACCGCATGTATGCTCGCATATGACCTACCTACCATCTTCCTCCGTAGCTGAGAATGATAGCAATCAGCAAGTAGAATTCAATGGACTGGAACACAGACCATCTATGTAACACATGGAATATTGAAGGTGCTGCGCAAGACTGGTTTTCTCCAGGAGGAATTGAACAACTTGCTGATCCCAAAAGATACAGTGATACAAGACGTGGTCAGCTTACGGATACGCTCTGTCAGAGATGTTCTCGAATTCTTCTGTCATTGTTGCAACGGCTGCCGAGAGTGGTTCGAGTCGGGACGAGTTGTCTGCCGATGCCCGTGGGAAATAGCAGGATTCAGCGCGGAGCGCGGCGCACGTTGCGCCAGTTCCCAACTCCAACCGTAGTATAAGTGGTGGAGGCTGTGAGTTCAGAAGGGGGATCAGGAACATGGAAAACATTCTATTCATACACTACTACGCGTATCGTATTATACTTTGAAGAGGAGTGATGATTATTGATTAAAAAGAATTCCAACTCGAAAGACACTTGCATAAGCCCTTAAATGACACGGTTCTACGATTGCCCGCAATCGTTTTTGACAGTCTCCTGGACATTTGATTTCGACGAAACCATCCTCTTAAAAGAGACGGGGATGCAGTATGTAGCTAGCTTGCTTCGTATAGCCTGAGCGTATTACGTTATTGGCGTTCTAAGCACCGCCCTGTAGCTCTGCGATTCCAATTCGTGGCGACTGGCTGTTGAAATCATACACGGTATAGAATTGTTGGAGGAAGACGGCCCCGATCGACCAGAGTTCTAGTCGTGTTCACCGTTCAGCATGGGAAGAGGAAATAGTGAATAGAAGAATCTCACCAAGATTCTCCGGGCCATTCACGATTCCGCTAAGGCAATTGGGGGACTTAGGCATAGCCCGTCCCATGTTGAGGGCGTTGGGAGGGAGCAAAAACGGCCGTCCAGCAATGATCAGAGTCACGGTAGGAAAATATTTGCATGGGACTACAGGGAGTCAATAAAAAGTACCCGATTTAATCAAAACTCACAGGTGTAAAAACTACCCTGGGGCATTTCATATAGCGCACCGCGCGCCACCTGGTACACGGCAATAACTCTCTGCGGATCACCATAAATGAAGTTGGCACCAGTATCCATGATGGCGGGTATATTTCTCAGAACCGTGATTTCATTAACTTTAATGCTATCTATCGTCAGCTGCCAGAGAACCTGTATGGGAAATCTAAATATACATACGTTACCGCCTTGCGTTTGCGCTCACCGGATTTGTTACAGGGGTATAGACGAGAGTGCTCTGAACATAAAGCGCTCTGTTCGTTCCACCGATGTACAACTCGCCTCCAGAATCGGTGAACTTGAGTGAAAATACTGGTTGAGAGAGCTGTCCTTCATTGAAAAGTGTGTGAAGCAGAGGGCTCTTGATATAATAACGTGAGAAAGACGGGAAAGCCAATCCCAATATACCATCTGGAACAAAGTCAGATGCTCCCATACGCGAAGAGTATGTTGTTGCAGCCCCGATGGTCTGAACGTCTGCCTATTCATTGGTCGAAGGTGATAATGTTCGCAAACAGTAAAAAACATACGGTAAGACCAGCAATGATTACTCTATCCATGTATTGTGCACCACGGACAATCCTGCCGTCTGTAAAATCTATTCCAAAATATTCATTGAGGGCCGCGTTGGTTTGGGATGATGCAGGATTCCAGAGGTTATGGTGGCTTCTGCAGTTCTCATCACCGGTTGAGGCTGGAACAAAGAGATCGCTGGGTCGAATAAGATCAGAGAGTAGGATGGTACTGACGGAAAACACTTACCTAGTACCGGTGCTGAGCTGGACTGGGGTAGAGACTAGAGTGAGTAGATATCACGAATGCACGGAAAAACTTACCAGTGAAGGGCCTGGCAGGAGTGCCGATCCAAATGGTCCCATACCATATTCCGTTCCTGTATTTTCCCAAACCAAGGCCAGCTCCGGACCTGTCCCGTTCTACGGCAGAAAGATGCGGTGTTCCGGTGGAACCATCGATGTCACTTGGCCCACGAATGATCTTGCTGAAAACGTGTGAGAAAAAATGATAGCTGAGGACATCGCAGGTGGATTTACGCGTTATGTGATGTGGTATGAAATTTTCGGGCGTCGGTATCAGTGCGTTTCGTGAGTGGTATGGCTATACCATCACGTTCCCCCCTAGGATAAGTTGCTTGGGCGGCCAAAACGAAAACAGCAACTGTGACGGCAATGGTTGTGATCACCTTGAAGAACATTGGGTAGCAAATGTGGAGGAGCACAAGTACGTGCGCCTGACTCAAATATATATCAGGATGGCATGACGTGTA
This sequence comes from Leccinum rimulosum, assembly GCA_038091395.1. Taxonomy (NCBI): domain Eukaryota; kingdom Fungi; phylum Basidiomycota; class Agaricomycetes; order Boletales; family Boletaceae; genus Leccinum; species Leccinum rimulosum. The sequence continues at coordinate 9,048 of JBBPOJ010001188.1, read as the reverse complement.
GGAACTAACCGGATAACAATCAAACAGATGAAGTACATTCGGATCATGGGTAAACATTTTAGCGAAAGTGTGCGTCACGGTTTCGTGAGCGTATGGCTATGCCATCACTTTCCCCGCGAGGATCGGGTGTTTCGGCGGCCAGAATGAAAACAGTCACTGTGACAGCGATGGTTGTGATCACTTTGAGGAACATTGAGTAGCAAATGTGGAGGAGCACAAATACCATCAACTACGTGCGCCTGACTTCAATGAATATCGGGATGGCATCGCGTCTAGGAAATAACCGGAAAACAATCAAACTGATGAAGTACATTCCGATCATTGAAACAGGTATGGGTGGGGAGTTTGACAAAACGTGCCTGAGGAATTAGGACACACATCTAGACTCACAAGCATGATTCAACCGAGAGCACTCTTGGTGCAAGGCGGAGCGTGGAGCGGGCGATGGTACAAGGGCGGTCAGTCAGTGGTGCTATCTACACAAATATTGCCAGTGCTTTCGATCAGTGTAATTGTTTGGTTATGTTAGCACTTCGTTGAGGAAACGTCAGTTGTTCCATTTCCACCCGTCAGCGAGAATAGGTGGGTGTAGAACTCGACCGTACTCACGAGCACCGTTGGGCCTCGCTGCTCTCCAAGGCTCCTTCCCAGCTCACCCAGAGATCGATTTCTTCGGACGCAGTGACAGAAGACACGCTGTGGCACGTGGAGGTCAGTAATGATGAACAAGGAGTACAGTATACAGAGGCAGACTTGTTCGACGACCCCTAGATGACGGGACGGGTAATAAGTCTCCGGTGTCTCGACGTCTTGCTGGAGGTGTAAGAGAGACGACTCGAGCTCTTCAAACTTCTCTTTCGCCATAGGTATACCTGGGAGAATGTGAGCGTAGCAGGTCGAGCAGACCCTCCTATGGGGTGTCCTCGTCACCGAGCAGGTTGATTATGTGCAACTCGGCGGTGAATGGGGTAAGAGAATCCAGGCTCGGGGTGAGAGCGAGGGAGGTGAGGTTGGCGTAAGTTGAGCTGATGCAAAACCCTCCTCTCCATTTTATGGGAGTCGGGGAAGATCGGTATTTGTTAGGCCCGTAGGAGTCGGAATGTCTCTACGTTCTTATTCATCTACACGTCCTACGGAGCATAGTCTATGGTCCGTTTTACAACACTAAGCGCCAAGACCATGAAATCTATGATTCTATTTCATCGTACACTTTCCGATCGATTTCTCCTCCGCCCCCATTCAATGCGCCGACCCTTTCACACCAACTCGGACCGCCCCGCCAACGCTTCTACCAAATTCTTGATACCTGCCCACCAAACCTCCTTGCCCCTCCGATGCTTCAGGTCCGCATGCTTTAACATATCCTGCGCGCTCACCCACGCCAACGCGCTCCCCTGAATCGTAATCACCGCCGCGCTCTCCTCGGGCGCAACCTTGACACGACCAGGTTGCGCCTTCAGCTTTGCGTGCTGCTCCTCCAAGAACGACATACACCGCAAAGAGAGACGCGCCGCCCGCGCGCGGTCCATCGGGGAGGGAACGCCGCCTTGGAGGGTGTGTCCGAGCGAGGCGGAACGGGAGTCGAAGAGCGCACCGCCTTCTTCTTTGAGCATCTTGGTGATCACGTCGGTTGTGTAGACTGTCGAGGCGCATTCGTTGCTGTGGTCGTGTTAGGAGGAATAGGTAGAAACACACAAAAGAGGACGCACCGAATGACGAGACGTCCTTCGCTCTTGCCCTTTGCATCAAGTCCGTAACGCAGCTTGAGGAACTTGACGTCGGCGCGCAACATGTCAAGGTTTATTCCCTGTTCCGGAGTATACACCAACGATGCACCCGTCTTTTCAAAACACAATCAACACCCTAATGAGACGAGACCAAAAAATGGATACACACCGCCAATGCGCCCATGGTCGCGATATACCCACACTGCCCTCCCTGCGTTTCTACGACAAACACTCGATTCCGACTCGCAGAAGCGCTCTGTTTGATCGAATCACAAGCGTCCACGAGCGCGTTCAAGCTCGTGTCACTCCCCAAACTGAACTCGGTCATTGGCACATTGTTCGAGATCGTCGCAGGGAGATGCACCATCGGAATATTGAACGACGGATACAGCTTGCGCGCGTTGTCGAGGATGAGCAGCGCGCTGAACGCTTCGAACCCGCCGATGAGCATGAGCGCGTGCAGTTCGTGTTCTTGGAAACGGGAGGCGATGGCGCCGAGGTCAACGTCGGGGAGGGTGCGGTTCGTGCCGAGTTCGGAACCGCCGCGGGCGGTCCAGCCGTCGACACCGAGCCAGGTGAGTTCGTGGACGTTGTCGTCGAGCAAACCGCGGAAACCGTTGTGTACGGCGAGTGGGGTGTGTCCTTGCTTGATGCAGTAACGTACTGCAGCACGCGTAGCGGCGTTCATCCCACCAGCAGGCGCACCGATGCTGAGATGATGAGTGTCAGAAAACGTTTGCATGAGAAGGGAATAGAGCGCTCACTGCAAAAAGGCGACTCGCATTCTCTGCACAGACGGTCAGATGGAATGATTCATCTAGGATGGGACAAACTGACCTGCTCTTTCGGAAGCAGCTTTTCGGTATATAATGTCGATGTGGTGACAAAGTCTTCCAGACTGTGCAAGAATTCAGGGTCGCGCAGGGACATTGCTTTGGCAAAATCCTTTGCTGCGATCGCGTCTGCCACTGCCTTGGTCTGCAAGGGATGAGTACATATGGGCCAGATTACAAATGAAACCTTACCATTACCACGGCTTCCATAAGAGGTACGCGGGTGATCTTGTTTTCGCGGATTCCGATCATGTACGAAGGTGTGTCAGGGGTAGCCTCGAGCAAAGCATTGACAGCCTCGGCGCCTTGCAGAGCAGGCTACAGGAATGGATCATCAGGGCCATTTTCTGCCTAGATACACGTCGATTTACCAATGTACGGTCGAGAGCGCAGGGCTTCCCGCCGCGTTGTGTATGTCCGAGCGTAGTAACCCGCGTGTCCAGCCCGAGGCGCTCAGTGAGGACGTCTTTGACGTAATTGGCGTGAATTGGCTGGAGATTGGCGTCATGAGCACCTTCTGCGACGATGACGATTGTTTTACGCTTCCCAATTTCACGGTGCTACATAGGAAGGGGTCATAATGGAAATCATGAAAGATTGGGGAAAGGGACGTACGCGTTTGATCGTCTCGCATAAAAAGTCTTCCCATGGATTCTCCTCGGGTGGATTTTCAGGGATGAAAATGAAATCTGCTCCACCACTAACAACGCGGGATAAACGCGACAATCAGGACACGACGAAAGGGAGATTACCTGACGCCGGCAAGCAAGGCCAACCAACCACAGTGCCTGCCCATGACCTCGAGCACAAAAGCTCTGGAGTGCGAAGACGCAGTCGAGTTGATATTGTCTATCGCTTCACATATCCTGTGTAGCGCAGTTGGCGCACCGATTGTGATGTCGGTCATGCTCATGTCATTGTCGATGGATCCGACGAGACCGACGATACGAAGGTGGCTGTGTTTGGCGAGCTGTTCGGGGGTGATCTTGCCCTGGGAATGGAGGGTCTCGATGAGGGTGGGCCATTCGGCGCGGAAGATGTCGGCGCCAGTGAGGGAGCCGTCACCACCACAGACGACGAGGGCATCGATTCCTTCTTTAATGAGGTTGTATGCGGCGGATAGACGGCCTTCCGTTGTGCGGAAAGCCTTCGAACGAGCGGTTCCGATGAGTGTTCCGCCCTGAGGTCGGTTAGACGCCGGTAGCAAAGGCCGGAGAACAGAACGAAAACACACCTCTGCGAACCAGCCGCGGACGTCATCGAACCCGACTCGAACGATGTAACGACCCTTGAGGGAACGACCGCTAGCAAGGTCGGAAGTTCCGTCGCGAAGGACGCTGCCATCGCCGAAACGCAAGTTTTGAAGAAGATTGGTGAGGATGCCTCCACGCGCGCGTTGGGCTGCGGTGGGATCTGCGAGTGGATCTGTATAGGAGACGTAGTCGTGGGTGTTACCGCGAACGAGACCCTCGTATCCCTCGCGGACGATGTAAGTTTCGCATCCTCTGATGTAATTCGGGTGCGTGAGGAGGAAGGCGGGCGGGGTCGGGTAGGTTGACTTGCCTGAGGATGCCAATCTTGACGACGGAGCGGACGACAGCGTTCATACCGGCGCTGTCGCCTCCCGACGTGAGGACAGCGATCTTGATGGATGATTGTGCCATAACAAAAGGAAGGGCGACGATAGCGCTTGTGGCGCTGCGCGACAGAACTGCTGGCAGCTGACTACTTTCGTCACTGTCGTTCACAACGTCCTCGCCAACATCTACCGACGCGCTCGCTCCCGACGGATCCGACTCGGCTCGCCATCGCCGCGCTCGTCGTCGAGCCCAGCACGAGGCTATTATTGATGACATAATCACAGACCCCGTAAGTAACTTCCATGGCCTCCGTCACTTTGTTGCCGGTCGCACTGCTAATGCCACCATTCGCGCACGTTGTCTTCCACCACCATGCACAACGTCAACAGAGCGCTCTTTCTCGTCTGTCTCGTCGTCGTCGGCTGCCTTCTGTGGTCCGCACAGTCCTATCAACCTGCGCACCACGCTCTATGGAAACGGACCCCATTCGGGACCTTATCATCATCTGACATTCCAGTCAGCGAAGCCAAGGTACCGACTCATTCCATCGCCGCATCTTTCGTTGCTCATTTCAACTGCCCAGTGTCAACCACTCGACTTTGAGCACCCCTCAGAACAATGTGCTCACGTCCGAGATGACTGTCCAATATCAGAGACTGTCCTCTCCATACCATATCTGCAACTCTACTACTGCGCAGACTCTCCCGCGCGACCCTTCATGTTCACTGCGCTCATCCTATGGCTCGGCTTCCTCTTCTCCACCCTTGGAATATCCGCGTCAGACTTCTTTACCCCCAATCTCGCGGCAATCTCACAGTTGCTCGGGTTGAACGACGACATCGCAGGTGTGACACTCCTCGCTTTTGGGAACGCCAGTCCGGATGTCTTTGCCACCTTTTCGGCCATGCGCACAAACTCGGGTAGCTTGGCGATTGGTGAGTTGCTGGGTGCCGCTTCCTTTATCGTGTCTTGCGTCGCGGGAGCCATGTGTATCATTCGTCCATTCAAGGTCGAGCCCGTTCCGTTCCTTCGCGACGTCGGTTTCTTCACTGTGGCAATATGCGTGCTGTTGTTCATTCTGAGGGATGGGATGATCACTGCTTCCGAGTCGATCTTGCTCATTGTCTTGTACGTCTTCTATGCTCTCACCGTCGTCATTGGCGGTTGGTGGGTAAGCCGCAGAGAGAGATTGCGTCGCATCGAAGCCACCCTGCGTGCCGAATTCTCGGATGACACCCATCTGCAACCATACTTTGACGGTAAAGTCCTTTCAACCTCGACATGTCGTCATGCTCACTCTTCCTCTCCCCAAGAATCTCCGCCACCGTCAGCTAGTCTCACAGTGCCGCTTTTGTCCCCAATACCTACGCATGCCAGATCCACATCCGCACCTACTATGCCTCGCGTGCAAACAACACTTCCTCCCGCGCCTATTTCACGCACTCCCTCCCCAATCAGTTCTCCGTCTCACCTTGCTCAGATGCCTTCCTTCTCTCTCGTGGGTGCCATAGAATTCCGACAAGTCGTCGCGTCCCTCCAAAGCCAGGCTACCAGTCCATCCCTCAATATCTTCGATTCCCCCGTGTCACCTTATGCAGGCGGCCATTACCACCCCCATCGCCGTCGGAGCCGCTCCAATTCTATTTCACCACACCCTCCGTCTGACTCTGACGAATGGGGTCGGGCGCTGGGCGTGCCCTTGAACGATCGCTCTCCGAAATTGTTCCGCAGCACTATTCCAGAGGAGCCGGCACGCGAGGAAGCAGGACTAATGGACGGGCACGAGGACAACGCACGTACACCGCTTTCACTACCTACGATACCCTCGATTTCACAGACGCCTGCATCTCCGCACGAGATGCTACCATTACCCGAAGAGGTCGAGGAAGATATTCCTCCGAGTCCAGCGCCACCTAGGGGTCTATGGTACGTTCTCGTGCGGACGTGGCACATCCTGTTTCCGTCGTTGCACCACTTCAAATCCAAGACTCTGATAGGGAAGATCGTTTCGCTTCTTGCAGCTCCGGCCGTTATGGCGTTAACGATCACGTTACCTGTGGTTATAATCCCATATGGTAGCCATCGTTCTCACGAGGAAAAGATATACGGACACGAGACGCGTCTGTCCGAATTCGAGGAAGAAGGGGTTGAGAGGGCATTGATTGCCGAACACGAAGTGCAGGAAGAGCTTCGCGAGATCCAGTTCAATAAGTGGTTGACCGCTGTCCAATGTATTGTTGGACCGCTGTTCTGTGTCACCATATTGTTCAGTGCGTTGGTTTCGTTTTGTCACGAATGCATCCTTGTTGAACTCGGCGTCAAGGCAGGACTAGTCACGTAAAGTGGCTATTTGTGGGAACGGCCCTAGGGGGATTCTTGCTTGCGTTGCTGGTGCTCGCCTTCGCCAGATGGGGGTCACACCCTACTTTCCAGATGGCGAGATGTTCTATGGGTTTTCTCGTCGCCGTCGTGTGGATCATGGCGATCGCAGATGAGGTCGTCAACGTTCTCCAGGTAACGGATTCACAAGGTCTCCCGTATCGAGTAGACATTTACATATGCACGCTTTACCAGACGTTCGGATTCATCTTTGGACTCTCGGATGCCATCATCGGACTCACCATCTTTGCCGTCGGCAACTCGCTCGCCGATCTAGTCGCCAACACAAGCGTCGCCGTAAGTTCTCTTTTTCTCATCTCACCAACGTCCGCGCTCACCACGTCCGCCCTCCCTACAGGTCTTTGCCCCCATGATGGGCTTCTCCGCCTGCTTCGGCGGCCCGATGGTCAACATCCTCCTCGGCATCGGTATCTCGGGCACGTACGTCATCCAGCATTCGGGCGGGATGCCTTACGACCTCCACTTTACGCCGACGCTGATCACGAGTACGGTCGGGCTGCTAATGCTGCTGACGACGACGCTGGTGGTCGTTCCGATGAAGGGGTACGTGCTCTCGCGGCGGTGGGGCATGTTTTTGATCGTGGCGTACGTGGTGTTGATGTGTGCTAATCTGGCGGTGGAGTTGAGCTTCGAGTGAGGAGGAGGGAGGATTTTGCTTAATGTATGCGTTTTATGTATGTACTTTGGATGGATGTTCTGCGGACATGAGCGGCACGTTACAAGTGCTTGCTCTGGTATATGGTTACATTGGTTTGATGCTTTCATTATCGTCGGGCACTAGTATGTACTTGTAGGGTGACAATTTCCTACATTGTAACGAATGACCATGGATATATCGATATCTGACATCGTTCCGGGGCCGCTAAGTAGCCAGGAATCACATAGTTGCCCATGATTGGCAGCATAGTACATAACCAATGCCTAACCATAATGCGTTGGGCTTGGGTCTGAATCCACGAACAGAACACCGACGAATCGCCCCGCCGATAATCACGGCCAGAGGTGCCAAGAAGCTGTCGAGAACGAGGCCGGGGAAGCATGATAACGCGCGCGGAAGTAAGGCTTCTTGGTACTAGGAACGGACCTCCGACGGCGTTCCTCAGGTGTAAGCTCTCGGCAACTTTCGGCTGGAACGGAGCGGCGTACCGAGTGAAGATCTGACCTGTCAACCTTCAAAGAGTCCTCCGAAACTCGGCAGAGATAATTGAAGAGGGGCCAGACAACTAAGCATCCTATGTTCGTCCAATATATTATGTCGATCATGCAATATGTACACCAGATTGCATATCCCTCGGAAGTGACCAACCTGCACCCACATACGCTCACGAGAAGTCCTCCCCTATCGCTCCGGGTCCAACTCTGTCGGAACCTGGTACTGAAACTCACTCACAGTCATCGTACTCAACTCTATGGATCTCCCGGACACCCGAACCTCGCGGGTGCTTTTGCGCAAGCGGAACATGATTCTCGATGCGAGTACACTATGGAGCGTGATCTGGGGTATGTCTAGCATGTCGCTATACTGAACCTGTGCGCACGATCGTGTCTCTAGTCTAGGAACGAACACACGGTGATGTAACGCAGGACTGACCGGGAACGCGGCATCTATGATGACGTTGGCTACCGTGACGACTGTTCGTGAGGACCATCATCGATGAGTGTGATGGCGTTAAGAACACAGAAGATGGAACTCACGTCCGATGCATGTGATATAGAAGACACCGTCGAAGAAGAGGGTATGTATGAGCGATTTGCGATTGCGAAGATGTCGGTAATCGTGGTATTCTTTGTATGTAGTGAGGAATAATACCACTGGGTAGGGTGACCAGGTTCCGAGTTCGAACGGTCAGATATTTCCGGGGTACAAAACGTTACATTGCTCACCCATTTCGAATGCCAATAGCAACGCATACACAAGCGCGCTGTTTCGGGTAGACACCAAGTAACAGCCGCCTAGTACTTCTCCTACGAGCAAAGAAAGAAACGTCAAGCATGCACATAATTTCGAAGGGAGCAGGGAGTCGCCTACTCACGATTTGGGAGCAGATTGTAATTTGGTGTGAAGCCAATTGTGAGAGCACCTGTGACGATGAGCTAACATTCTTCAGTCCAGAAAATATGATCACCAAGTCAAGATCGGTACCATTCCATACAAGAGAAGTCCATAAAGCACTCGTTTGTCTCCTTTCCAAAATGCATACGTTCGAACGGCCAAAAGGACTGCATGTAGACTGGTCAACTCATGTTGGAACCTGTTAATAAAACAGACTTGCTCTCGGAAGAGATGATTCCAATCGCATGGAATACTAGAGTAGGTGGTTCAATACCAGGTAACCATACTTGCGACAACACTCACTGTTCTCTTCAAGACTGAAACGACAACGCTGTGATATACTTATTAGACCCAATACATATGTCAGTAGATAATTGTTACCATCGAACTTGAGCGAAGGGCAGCTGGCCACCATTCTGAGCGATGCGAAAAAATAACGAACAATTAATTCATAC
>JBBPOJ010001187.1:0-15773 GCA_038091395.1 Leccinum rimulosum | reverse complement strand
CTGGAAGCTATGGAAGCAAGATTCAGACGCTCGTTAGACATCTGCTTCACGTCCAAGTCGTAGACCCTGGCGCCAAGAGTATCGTTTTCTCAGCATGGGCTGATTCACTTGCGAGTGAGTTTGTGATCTCATAGCAAGAGAGCTTGACGCTGATTGTGTTGTTGTCAAGTCGTCGAGCATGCTCTTCGTTCGAATGGCAAGTCTAAGCCCAACGGTAGATATCAACGAATTCAAACTGACTGGGACTATGATGTTAGGTATATCCTGTATACGTCTCGACAAGAATCCAGGAAGAAGCAAGGTCGGTGCGGCGAAAAAATTTCGAATTGAACCAGAACTTCAGGTCCTCCTCTTGCACGGGTATGTGTGGGTCACGATCTGACATGTTCTCTGTTTGACGTCCGCGAAGCGAGCGCGATAATGCTGGTTTGAACGTCACCTGCGCTTCACGGATCTTCTTGTTGGAGAGCGTTGTGAATCACGGTTTCGAAGTGCAAGGTATCTTTGTGTTGAATTAATATCTGGTTGTGTTGCTCAATCGCGAGCTAGCGATTGCACGGATAGATCGAATGGGTCAAACTCGAGCGACCGAGGGTATGTCACTCTTTTCCGGTCGTCCTGTCGATTCTGATCAGCAACATCAGTTTTCTGCTATTATGCTCAAGGTACGTGCGGTCCTTGAGTAACGCGACGTAGCAGGAGGAATGAGTTGATCCATAGACACCGTGGAGAAGAACATCCTTGACCTTGCTGCTAGGCAAGGCCTGTCGCTGTACACCAAGGACAACTCGGCCGGATTGCTCAACGTGACATCCTTCGCAATAGACTCTGAGAAAAAACTAGTCGACTTACCAACGAAACCGGGTAAAAAAGGACGGCCGGTTCAAAAGGGCGATTTTATCTTCAAGTGCGCACGCTCTCTTTTTCTCTTTCGTCTTTGGTGACTCACGATGCGTGCCACCGATCAGGGTGGACGACATGCTGGCGATCTTGTTCCCGCACATGTTTGAGGACGTCGAGTTCCTCTTGCCACCGGAGGCCCGTGCCGGGGAAACACCGTCTTCCGCGAACGCGGGACCCGGTCCCGTTCTTCTGCTCGACAGACGGCAGCAGCAACATGTCAACGCGGAAGCGGGTCCGTCGAGGCTCCCCGCCCTGTGAGGCCACAAGGCGTTACCTATTGGAATCCACTCTACTCTTTTCTTTGCGTCCCGTTCGTTCGGGGTTATCTATTCCGAGAATCTTGTATTTTTAGCGGCTGTCGTTGTGATAATTTCGGGTTCAGTGTATCGCCGGCAGGCAATGTACCTATTTATTTATGTCATACAAACATTCGGACCATCGTCATGCGGAGACCAAGCCATCGGATCACCTGCTGGGAGGTTGGCTCGAAACCTTTTTTGACGAGCCACATGCCCGAATCATGACGATGTTGTTACCGACGGAGCGGGAGACGCCGTGCGCACGAAGCAGAGTCGTGGCCATGGTTGTGTGGTCGTGGCCGTCCGCGAGTTGGCAAGACAAGACGCGAGGCAGGACTCGTTGTTCATCGGATGGCATGGCACACCTGCAGGCCTTGCGTCACGATCAGGACCACGGCGTAGTATTAGGTACCATGGCTACGGTACGCCCGCGGAAAGCAAAAGACCCGTATCAAAAAAAAAACATCGAAATCTGAAAAACCGAAAAAAAAAAAACGTGACGATGGATCTGGTCGATTGAGAATGGGGGAACCGCGATCGCGTGTTCTTCTGTCGTCCAAGTAGGTTCCATTTTTCCCGGATTCTCCTTACTGTGTTCCTTGACTTTACTTGACTTGGGATCGGTGTCATTCCGAGGGGCAATGCGTCCCGCCATGTCGGACGAAGACTAGGTAATAGAGGCTACTACTACCTCCGCGCGATCGAAACGAAACGAACTCTTCCATTTCCACGTAATAAAAAAAAAGAAAAGCCAAATAGAAACAGAAACAGAATAAATGAAGGGAGGAGAGATGGAGACTTGCTGAGGATGATGGGGGAGGATCGATATGCCGTTAGATCATATGATGATGAAATTGATGATGATATCGGAACGTAGTATGTAGTATGTCACACGCAACCAACGACTTGGCGCAATCATCATCATCATGGGCGATCGATTACGATCTGCCACTTTGCCGCCATCCATCCTCCCTCTGACTCGGAAGTCGCAGGTTGTTTTCTAGTTCAGTTCCCCGCTCGAATGAATGCCCTGCACCGGGTCGTACCGGACGTGAACATGGCACGACGACGCGCTGGTGCGTGTTCATTGGTTCGAGTCCGCGCCGCAATCTGCCCCCATCGTGCCCATCACTGTGCCTCGTGGTCTGCGTGCGTACGTGCGGGCGACGGTGCGTGGCATACATGCTGCAAGCTGTATTCGGACTAGTATCGCTCGAAACGACGAAGGAAAGGTCGAAGAAGGAAGAAGAAGGAAAAGAAAAAGAAGAGCGAAAAAAAAAACACAAATGCGACGCGAGCGCAAAGACTCGAACCTGCCTACTACTACCACTACCACTTCAATTCGGGCAAGAACTCGGACGACTCATCGTCGACAGGCCATTAGCCGCCGTGCACGTTGTGTGAAACCAACAGGCTGTGGGATCATGCCACGAACTGCCAACTGGCCCGCGACTTCAATGGCAGCAGCGCGTGGACTGACCAAACCAGATGATCCGCTGTCCAATGTACGGCTACGCCCGAGAAACTCGTTTCTCTTTTCCCCATAATCGTATTGATGATGACGTGACGACGATGCGGTGTACGTCGACGACGTGGACGCAAGTTGCCAGTTTATGCGATGATGACGATCCAAGGAGAGAGAGATGCGATGTGCGATTGGAACCGATTACATACCGATTGTCCGGAGATCTCCTTCCCGCCTCGACTTCGGGGTTCATTTGAAGAGAGAAAGAGAGGGAGGAGAGAATCCGACTTGTACGTATAACATCTTGTGCATGCATGCCATCATCGCCATCATATGTCTTCAAGTGTGACGGTGTGGTAACGCTGAATCATTATTATCACGATACAGTACGATACAATGGTAAATCGTCCGGACGTACGTCGTGGCTATCCTATCGCCTGCCTGCCCTTTTCTCTCTCTCTCTCCCCTTTCGAGCCTCGTTCACCACGTTGTTGATTCCAGTGGGCGCGCGGTAGCAGCGTGATTCAGCGAGCGACTCCGAGCGTGGCCTGCCTAATCGGTACCGAAGTATGTCCGTTTTCTTCCAAATTCCAATACCGGAACCAAAATAAATAAAATGACGTGGTTCACTACTTCTGTTTCTGTGTAGAAACTCTGGGTAGGTCGGTTGGAGAGTTCTGATCAAATCATGGTCTCTCTTTCTCGTCACCTTATCGTCATATGATGGGGGATACGTATCTTATAATGAATATCGAATATGTCGAATATGTTATGATTCAATCGTACGGGTAAACGTATACGTATACGTACGTGATCGGCCGTCATCGATTCATGAATCATTCATTCTTTGTTTGTTCTCTTCGATTCCCAAAGTACGGAACAAGACAACTTTTTTTTCTTGGCTTAACAGGAGAGAGGGGGTGTGGCGTTGCGTCGTGGAAGCAGCACGGTCCGTTGACGGGCGGACGCATGGCCAGTTGGACAGAGAAGGTTGTGAACGAGAGAGACGGAAACGGACAGACAAGCAGACGAAGGAGTACACGCGCCTGTCCAAAACCTGTCAACTCATCCTGTGACGTATGGGGGACATCGTGAACGCGACGGCGCAGGACTTCGGTCGAGGTTGATCACACGATACATCGAACCATGAACCACGTCGATTATCAAAGACGACCGTCGAGATCGTCCGACTACTACAAGTACCAGCTCGGAAGAGTATCATTATGCTACGCGAAAAAAACGAAGCATGTAGGTCATGGTTAAAAAAAATAGAAGGCACCGCCGGGGTGAAAAAATATATGCCTATGCACTTATACACGTACTTGATCGATTATAATAATGCGTAATTTCGCGCGGATGATGGGGAACGGAACGTGGACGTGCGTATGCGTCGATGCAAAGAGTGCGCCTGACGTGATAACGGCGGCACGATGGAGATTGTGTGATGAATAGCGATGCAAAACGAAAACAACGAAATGATGATGGGAGAAGGGGTACATGCGGTGAAAGACGGACGCAAGCGCATGTGATCAAAGAAAAAAAAAAGATGGGTGGATGATTGGGAAGAACGACGAAATGCAAAGTATTGATGGATAAAGAGGATGCGGATGGTGAACGAAGGGGGAAAAAAGACGACGAAGTGATCAAACGAGACCGCCGTCCCAGCTGGCGCGCTTGCGCTTGTTATCAGTGGCCCTGCGCAGCTGTAGGTCCTGCGGTGAGACAAAGCTCATGCCACGCTGGTGTGGTTGACGCGTCACTGTCGTGACCACCTCCGGGGCCGTATCCACGAGCAACGCTTGCGCTGTCTGGAGAGCCTGGTTGACCGACGAGTATGGCGCCGTCGCTGGTGCAGACCTCAGAGACATGTTCGATCGCGCCAGATCCAGCGCTTGACCCTGCCTCGAGGCGTCATTGGCACCAGCGATCGTGTCATGGTAACCGTCCGCGGAATGGCTACCGCTGTAATAATGCAAGTCGAGAAAAGGAAGGTTGTGGAAATCGTTCGAAGCTGGTGGCTTCCACAGATCAACGCCGGACTGCGCCGCTTCTACAGCTGTGGCATGCATAGGGGCCGACTCTGAGGCGTGGTGGGGAAGCGCATCAAAAAAGGGTAGCGAGCGCGTGGTCGCAATCATGGGTTGCGAGTGTGTCTGGACCTGTGTGGAACGTGCCATGGTAGAACGCGGCTCAGCTGACGGCGGCACAGATATGGACCTGCCATGCGACGCAGATGAATGAACATGCGACAGCGAACGCATGGGGCGAGATGGAGTCGCAGGCGGCGTCGACGAGTGGACGAGATCGACCATGTCCTCCATGTTGTGGGGCGCGATGGTAAACAACTCGAGCGTGGACGCCATGTTCAAAGACGTCTCCGCATCGTCTTTCTGGATGCCAATTTCGCCAATGGACGGTGAGACTTCAGCCTGATCGTTGAGCGTAATCGACGCCAGCTCGATCTCGTCAATGCCGGGGAGCGCGGAGGTGTGCATCTGGATGGAGTGCACGCCAGAGGGCTGCTGCATGCCCGAGAGTCCGAGACCGGGTGTACCAAAACCAAAACCGGGACCATAATACGACTGCTGCGGCTGATGGGTGCGTGCACCGAAGATAAGGTCGCCGGCGTAGTTCGAGTGATGGGTGAAGCCCCTAAACGTGCTAGTGGGAAACATCTCAGGGTCTGAAAAGGTGGAGTGGGTATCTCCGACGCCAGCCTCGGAGGCAAAGTCGTGAAAGGTGGTCGGAAATAGATCGTACCGATCCATGACGCCATGATTGAGGTGGTGAAAGGAAAAGGGGGAGGACGGCGCAGGGGAGAGGCCGTCTGTGAAGGAGGAGCCACTGCTGGAAAAGGTGGAAGTGTCCAGACGGGGATTGGCAGAGAACCAGTCCTGCGCGCCCCAGGGGGACTTTCCGATTGTGGGCATACGACGGATGAAGGGGGACTGATTGAAGGGGTAATCTGAGGAGATGTGTGATGAGGTTGGCGAGCCGGTGTTGGCGGACCAGGTGCTAGAGTGTATGGGCGTCTCGATGCTAGACCAAGTGCCCTGTGACTGAGACGAGTCTGTGAGCTCTGAGAGGGAATGGGAGGCGCTGGGCATGAAGTCAGGGATGGAGAGGGGTTCGCACAAGGGGTCGATGGTCTCCATGTCCATCTCTGCAAAGGGCTCTGCCGAGGAAGGTGGATCGTCCAGGGGGGAGGACTCTGTGGCGATGGGGGGACACTTGAAGAGCCTGCGGGTGGACTCTTCCTCTGCGGCGGAGCTGTCGTCGTCGTCTGAGCAGGTGGCACTCTCGGGGACGCTCTTTGTGCCACCTCTGAGGATCCTGCAAGCGCGTTTCTGGCGGGTGGGGCCGATATGAGATGCGGTGGAGGAGGGGAGCTGATCGTCTGTGGCGGCGCGAAGGGGGAGGTGGTCCCGCTTCTTCTTTGGGGCGTTTCGGGGTTTGTAGCCGGCAGCCTGGTATAGCTCGGGGAAGGCGTTGCGGAAACGGTCGCGGAGGTCAGTGGAGCGACGGTTCTGGTCCTGAAAGATGGGGTCCTTGACGATGGTGGCCCAGACGGTGCCATGCTTCTCGTAGCCAGCCTTGAGTGCGCGGTCCTCCTCTTCTGTGAACGGACGACGCTTCTTGGAGCGGGTCTTTTCGAAGATGGAGCGACCGTCTGGGAGGGTGGAGCGGACCTTGCTGGAGAGATGGGTCTTGGCGTTGGGGTAGTGCTCCTTGTACGCGTCGGGAAAGTACGTGCGGAATCTGAACAAAAGAGTAGGTGAGGGACGATGGCGAGAACACGGCAGATGTACGAACCTATCCTTGAGGTCTACCGGTGAGCGGTTGTCAAACTTGAGACGGGGGTCTTTGAGGATGGCCTTCCAGTTACCGACGCCCCACTGAGAGAGCGGTGTTAACTAGTGAAAGGGGATCTGGATGATTGAACGTACGGTGTTACATCCGTCTACGAGCATCTGCGTCTCCTCCTCTGACCACTTTTTGCGCTGCTTCTTCTGTACGATGAAGCTGTGGTCGTTGCGCTTTACTTGTTTGCGGTCGTGCATGTCGTCGCGAAAGTTCCAAGCTGGTACGAGACGGGGAGAGTCAAAAGATAGGCGACGACGCTGCTCTGACATGTTTTTGAACTGAGACTCAGAAGCCAAAGGTAAATGAATGTTTTTATAGTCACAGCCACTAATAGTAATACCAACTACAACTGAATTCGGTCCTCCACACGTCCGAGCCGTTCGATCCAAACACCCAGCCGACCTGCCAGCTCGCCAATCTGCGCCCGTGACAGCACACGCGGCTGCACCCATGTTATGTGTGCTTTTTCGTCCACCTGGTCGAGCGTACCTCGAATCAACTTGAGGCTGCACGCGTCTGATTATCAGCAACACGCCCTCCTTCCATATCCCATTGTGCCTGCTCACCTCAGCGCCTTCATGATCAAATGTTCCACCTCATCTATCGCAAGTCGCGTCTCCTCGGCAATCGTCTTGAACGTCATCGTCCGGTCATTGGCACTCCGTTTAAACACTGACTCGATCAGCGCCATGAGACAGATCTTTTGTCGCAAAAATGGATAGTTTTGTTCCAGGATCGGCTGAAATCACAGATCCCTCAGCTCTTTTCGTCTCGAGACGGCTCTCCGCACCCATCACGCACCTCCTGCGGGAAAAGCGGCGCAAGCGCTTCGAATTTGCCAATGTTCCCTTCGTTGAATGTGAACAGCAACTTCTTGATCCAATCATACTGCGTGTTGTCCAGCGCATCCAATATCGGATGCATCAGCTACATACCATCAGTACCCCCCAATTCTCTCCCTTTTGAAATGCTATACGTACCAGCTCCCCAAAGTTGTAGATACTCTCCCCCAGAAATGCCGATATCCCAAGGTCGTGCGCACGCAGCAAACGTTCCTCTGCCGTGAGGTCCGTCCCAACATCAACGCATGCCAGATACAACAACGAATGCTTGTAATACGGTGCATATTCCGCCTTTGCCTACGTTTGCGATCGCGTCAGCCTCGTCATTCCGTCGTCACGTCTTGGCATCACCTTGTAGTAGTCCGCGGCGACGTGATAATACGATGCGTTCACTGCACTATCCACGCCCTCGAGCTGATCCAGCGTCTTCCAAGCTGCGTCCATGTCCTTCTTCGTGCCTTCCAGATCACCGTAGACCAGTTTGGCATGTGCGATGTTGGCCAGCAACAGGACATATGCCTCCTTGGACTTATCGGCGTCGATCCGTGAAAGCAGTGCAGTCAGGAATCCGAGCTGTGCCTGTGGATCTGTGCGGGCGCACGGGATAAAATCTTCTGTGACGGAAAGAACCGACAGGGAATGGAACATACTTGTAATCTCCTTGGACATGCGCGTGCCGAGCTCCACGAGCTTCTGTTGGTTCAATTTGGACTCAAAGTCCCTTACGAACTGCTGGAAGACGACTACGCGACATGGCTTCGATAGCGGGTGATCGAAGAACTCGAAGAGCTTGAGCGTCAGTTGGTGCCACAGCCTGTCGCACGGAATGAGTGCGGTCCGTCAAGGTCGACACGGGTGTCCTACTTTCGAGAGTAGAGGTTCTTGAATGCCTCGAAATAGGGATGCAGACCCGCGGGGGTCGACGAGAGTGCCTTGGCGATGAACTCGTCGAGCACCAGTTTCGGTGGTGGTAAAGAAAAGTCTTGTACGGGTGGTGGCATGTCCACTGGCAGAGGTCTAATGGGATTAGGACGAGTAGTTGTGACAAAAAGTCGGACGTACCGGGACGCGTATGCGTTATTACGCCAGAGGAGTGTCGCGATTGTTTGACCGTATTTTGCAACGGCCTTGATAAATAACACAACCAAACTGACGCTTTCCCAGATCAACCGGCGTGCAGGCATGGCGGGGCAGAGAGAGGTGACAGTGCGCAGTTCCGTTCGAGTTTCGGTGCAAGTCTGGGCCGTGACTTCCAGCTGGAGCGAACCTAATCCAGTGCCAAGATATATTTATTGACTGGCATGCAGCAGTTGGCCCGTGCTAGCTATTCTCGACGTGGTTCCAATTAATTGGCATCTGGTCACATGATCATATGTGCCCCCCTGTGGCGGTTAAGTGGACCTCGCCTTTGCGTGCAAGCGAATAATGACTGGAAACACAAATACTCAGCCCTTCTCTTCTGTACCTCCAACATGTCTTTCCCCCCCTCTTGCGACCCTGAAATACCAGTAAGTCTACCACGCCCGCACTCGCTCACTTTTCTAAGTCGTCTTATAGCCCTCAATATCCGATCTCTTCCACACAAACTCAGTTCCATCTCTCGCGGACACGCACCACATCCATCAGCTGATCGAAAAGCGCAAGGAAACTGTAGCCGCCTTTACCGCAGACATCGAACGCGCTCGTGCCCAAGTCCGCCGTCTCGAGCAGCAGCGTAATCATGTACAAGGAGTCGTCCAAGAGCTCGAAGCACTCTTATCTCCCATTCGCCGCATGCCTACGGACATCATAACAAATGTCTTTGAACATTGCGTCTGGGACGACACCACCTCCCTACATCCCAACCCGCTCGCCGCACCACTAGTGCTCGCACAGGTCTGCCGCTCTTGGCGCTACCTCCTTTTCTCACTTCCCTGTATCTGGACCACATTGCAACTCGACTTGCCTTCAAACACCAAAGATTGGGAGGCACTCGTCCAATCCAAAAGTCTAACCATGCACGTCTGGTTTTCCCGCTCAAAAGCTCTCCCGATTTCCCTCTCTCTCAGTCACCCCAAAGGCTCCCTCATTCCCTGGCAGGCCCTCATGCATCTCGATAAAGAGATCCTCAGCCTCAGTTGCCGCCTCAAAGACCTGTCCTTGCATTTCTCACCACGATCCCTCAGCTCTCTCTTGACATTCACCCAGAGTGTGCTTCCACACCTTGAACACCTGGACCTGCAAAACAGCAACACCCTTCCCACCAGCGAAAATCCACCCCCTATCGCACTGCACTCGGCACCCGTGCTCAAAAGCCTCAGCATTTCCTGGTGCGCCATCGACCTCCGAAAATTCCACATTCCGTGGGTCCAGCTTCAGCATCTCAATCTCAACTATGACGCCAGCTCTTTCTGGAACCCCGTCCATAGCGATTATCTCCAAACCCTAGCACTCTGTCCCAATCTGACCACCCTCTCCCTCGGTATCGGCTCCCTGATCAGTGACACCATTGATCCGACGTCGACGAATCCCATCGAGCCCGTGACCCTACCCCACGTGCACACCTTAAAAACGAACATATACCTCCAAACGACGTACCTTGCTCACCTATTCGACGCCCTCCGCATGCCCCGGCTCCGTCATTTTGAAATAAAGAACGTGAGCCTCGCGCTCGGCAGCCTTTTCACGGGACATACAGAGTGTCTGCCGCTCTTGGCGCGATGTGCGGACACGCTGGAGAGCGTGTCGTTTAACCGGGTTGATATACCCGACGAGCCGGTGTTGTCGTGCCTGGAACAGCTCGATCACTTGCGGACGTTGGCGTTCATGCCGGGTGTTCTTCGGCTCAATCATGGCTTGATCTCGGCGCTTGCGTGCGACGATGACGACGCGAATGGTGTCGGGCTAAGAGATCGAGAGCTGCACGCAGACGGGAGCGCGCGCGAGAGTGGCGGGCATACAGGCGATCCCGATCCCGATCCCGCCGGTGGACGCAGTCAGAAACCGATCTGTCCAGCGCTCGAATCGCTCCATCTGAGATGTTCATCCATAGTCTCGGTCGACACCGTCGAGCGCATGGTAGCGTCGCGCCGCCGGACAGAGCCCCAGCTGAAGCAGTTGACGCTGCAGCTCGTGACGTTCGAGTACGGGCTGGACACGCGGGACGAGAGGATCAAGGAGGTGCAGGCCAGGCTGAAGCCGTACGTCGAGGATGGGCTGGAGCTCGTACTGTCCAAGTCGACCAGCTCCAACTGCGGCTCCACCCTAGGTTAACCGCCCAGGGTTGGGTGCGCGAACGTCGATCGTTTGTCGCTCCGCCCCGCCAATCGCTTTTCATGCTTTTGTAATCCGCAAGTAATGTTGCTATTCTGTAATCTGACGACGACCATGCACACTAGTTACTAAGTATATTTCAATTGCATTTCTGTATAATTGTATTTCAACCTGACGAAAGCATCCATCATGCTTTGCTGGCGCGCGTCGAAAGGCTGACCACCCGCGTTCGACGCGTCACTGACGTTGTTCGGTTTGGTGAATTTGCTCGTTGGCTCCAGAGCAAGGAATGATAGTCCTGGCACGAGACTCACTGACAGCGGACACCAGATTCATGCTCCAAGTCAAAATGTCGTTGCACATCTCTTTCACAGTGCGTCGTTTATCACTTGATGACTCTTACGATCAGCGAGCCATCCGAGACTCTGGGGTGCTCAAAGTTGGCAGGATCAGATGATCCCGAGTACGTTGAGGCAGGATACTCACTTTTG
Organism: Leccinum rimulosum; assembly: GCA_038091395.1. Classification (NCBI taxonomy): domain Eukaryota; kingdom Fungi; phylum Basidiomycota; class Agaricomycetes; order Boletales; family Boletaceae; genus Leccinum; species Leccinum rimulosum. Next base: position 4,657 of record JBBPOJ010001187.1, on the reverse strand, counting down.
AACTTCTGGAAATCCAGTGGTTCACTTTGCAATGTCTATATCAAACGCTGTCACCAAATTCTTTCGCCGTCGTGCAACCTCCACAAATGGCTGTCGCTGGTGCGACTGGTAGTACTATTTTGGCAGTTACTCCAGCGCGGGGCGCCAGCCGATCAGTCGATCCGAGTCACGCGATCACGCGTACACCTGAACCCACATCGCCAAGTTGCCGAGATGGGATGGATGATCGACGGTCGAACCTTTCAAGTTCAAACGATTTGAGCTTCTTCAAGGCTCTATGTAGTGATACGGAAGATAGTACATACTAGCGTCAGTGGTAAGCACGCTGTCCTCGACGCGTTGAGGTGATGATGGATGAGGTGGGAGAACGAGGGAGGGCGCGGGCGGGTGCGTCGCAAGCAGCGGGACGGCGGAGTGACGGAGGGTGACATTGGCGAGGGATGAGGCCTCGACGACGTGACGAGAGAGAGGGGAGTGAGTGTATGCAGACGTGAATAGATGAGCGACCACCTCCAGACATGATGAGGTGGCAAAGCGAGTTCAGGCGGCGACGACCGCGGCGGAAATGGAAATGATGCGCATTACGCATTCTGCCTCTGCTGCGAACGCCTACGCCCGTACTACCCGCCCCCAACGACGGTCCGTTTCACCAGGGCCTAGGGCCTCCAAGTCGTTTGGCGCGTGGGATGACGACGACAACCCATGCCCAGCTTGTCTTTGTTTGGTCTAATAGACTTCCAATAGTTACAAACCTACTTCTTTCCTCCAGTCTTCACCCTCCCAGTCCCAGTCCCATCAACCACAACCACAACCACCCAAATCCGAAGACGACCTCCTCTCGCTCGACTTTCACGCATTCCAGCCCGCCAAGGACATCAAGCAAGACATTCTCGCAGTCTTTTCAACAGCCCCGTCTGCACCTTCTGCCGCTCCATCGAATGTATTGGGACAGTTTTCCTCCGTGACGTCGGCCTCGTCGGCATGGGACCCTCTTTCTGGGCACGCACCATCGCAGTAACCGCAGCCAGTTAGCATGAAGGGTTCCACCAGCACCGGATTCTGGGACGTCTCGTCGGGATGGAACCGCACGGTTCCCTATGCGAATCCTAACTTATGGGGCGCGAGCGGGTTATGGTTCCGCCGCTGCCACCGCCAAATTGTTGAACATGTTGTTCAATACGACGGACATTTGGGGCGGTGCAGGCGCGACGAACCATGCGAACGGCAACGGAATGCTTGCGGCATAGTCAACGACAACGACGACGAAAAAGGACGACGTGTTTGGCGATTTGTGGGGCGACTTCAAGTAAGCGGGGTAGGCGAGCACTCGTAACATATTCTTATAAACTTCAACTGTCTGATATAGATACCTTCCGTAACCCGATATTTTCCGTCCTACGCCACCGCATATATCCCCAAATCCTGCAAGGTTATTGGCGTGAAAATAGAGCAATATCGACTGGCGAAAACTCACCTTTTCGATCAAGTTCCGCGCAATCGGACGGAAAGCCTCCTTGTGCGCTTCATACGTCCTTACTGCTAAGTACCTGTCGACACTCGCCACCGTCCGGAACACCGGTGGGCAAAACTTCATCCGGCCTTTGAACACGCCATCACCGCCGTCAGCCTCGTCGCCCAAGACCCACTGGCACCGTGCCGTAGTCGGCCCGTATGCAGCGCGACTCGGTAGAACCCTTCGCCTTTCTTTGTAACCGCGGGTATCTCGGTTAGTCGGCGTACAGCGCCAGGTCGTCGTCGAGCCCTTTGCGCCCGATCAAGTACGAAAAACCACGTTGGGCGGGTGTATGGAGGTGCTGCTAACGCTCGATGTAGGTCGTCCAGCCTTCGTTGAGCCAAAAGTGGCTTGCGTGGGCGTGCCTTGCCAAGGGGAGGATGGTTGGCTGTAGAACGTGATGCGACGAAACGCTAACATAACCAGACTTTTTGCACTGATCGAAAGCAATGTGTAGATGACATCACCAACACACCGCCCTTCGACCATCGCCCGCTCCGCCTTGCACTGGGGGCAAACTTGGTGACATGCACCATCAAGAGTTCTTTCGGTTCAATCTGGCTTGTGGGTCTAGACTCTTTCGTGAAACTCTTCACCTATACCTGTTTCGATGATCCGGATGTACTTCATCAGTTTGATTGCTGTCCAGTTAGTTCCTAGACGTGATGTCATCCCGACATCTACTTAAGTCAGGCGCACGCACTTGATGGTATCTGTCCTCCTCCACATTTACTACCCAATGTTCTTCAAGGTGATCACGATCGTTGCCGTTGCAGTGGCTATTTTCGTTCTGGCTGCCCAAACACCTAATCCTAAGGGGAAAAGCGATGGTACAGCCATACCACTCACGATACGCTCTGATACCGATGCGCGCGGGTTTCATGCTACATCACATAATGCGTAAATTGACCTGCGATGTCCTCAGGCATCGTTTTTGCTCACACGTTTTAGCAAGATCATCGGTGGGCCAAGTGGCATAGATGTCTCCGAAAGGAACACGGGAACGCCGCATCCTGCTGCTGTGAAACGGGTAAGGTCCGCAGCTGGCCTTGCTTTGACAAGATCCCTGCATAATGTGTGGTATGGGACCATTTCGATGGGCACTCCTCCCCAGCCCTTCACCGGTAAGTTTTCACGTGCTTTCGTGACACCCACTCACTCTAGTCACCACCTCAATCCAGTTCAACACTGGTTCTAGGTAAGTGATTTCTGTCAATACCATTCACTCTCTCGTCTTATTCGACCCAGTGATCTCTTTGTTCCAGCTGTAACCGGTGATGTGAACTGCAGAAGCCACCCTAACCTCTGGGATCCCCCATCGTCCCACACTAGTGCGAACCTCAATACATTTTTTTTGTTAAGATTGGCAGATGGTAGGATTGCCAGCGGTAAACAATACACGGACAATGTAACCATTGCTGGTTTAACCGTACGTTTGTAATGTTTGCGAATATTATCGTTTCTGACCGATAAATAGGCAGAAATTCAGACCATCGGTGCCGCAACAACATACTCTGCAAATTTGAGAGCATCTCAGTTTACTCCAGATGGTATATTGGGATTAGCCTTTCCGGCTGCGTCAGTGTTTCATGGCCGGAGCCCTCTGTTTATGACGCTCGACTATATACTTCACTGGGAATTAAAAACTAAAATGTAAAACCAAAATATAGGTTGGTAAATTGTGTCAGTCCATTCATTAGATGTATATAAAGGTCCTACAAAAGGTCCGGTAAGATTTGGTGGTCGGGAAAAATTGTTACAAAGAAACAAAAGTGGTGAGAGGGTAGACTTTGCTATGTGTTCAAATAAATTCTGGAGGGTTTCCGGACCATTCCCAATCGATTCCCCGACCTTGAAAACCCCCTAGTACACTGTCGCTTACTCTTCAAAGTCATTTGTTGAATTGATATACTGGTAAAGGTGGGGGTAGGGGGGGAGGACATTGGTCACCACTACGAAATAAATAGCCAGTGCTTGGAAAATGGTTGGAATATGTTTGTTAGATGTCTAATGGTATGGGACAATCAATTGGAGACATCCTAGATGTCACTTCGAATTGATATTGCCATGGGAGGGGGTAGGAGGGGACCAAAGGGCTACCACTATGAAATAAATAGCCAGTGCATAGGAAGAGGTTGTAATATGTTTGTTAGATGTCTAATGGTATGGGACAATCGATTGGAGGCATCCTAGATGTCACTTCGAATTGATATTGCCATGGGAGGGGGTAGGAGGGGACCAAAGGGATACCACTATGAAATAAATAGCCAGTGCTTGAGAAACGGTTGGAATATATTTGTTAGATGTCTAATGGTATGGGACAATCGATTGGAGGCATCCTAGATGTCACTTCGAATTGATATTGCCATGAGAGGGGGTAGGAGGGGACCAAAGGGATACCACTATGAAATAAATAGCCAGTGCTTGAGAAACGGTTGGAATATATTTGTTAGATGTCTAATGGTATGGGACAATCGATTGGAGGCATCCTAGATGTCACTTCGAATTGATATTGCCATGGGAGGGGGTAGGAGGGAACCAAAGGGCTACCACTATGAAAGAAATAGCCAGTGCTTGAGAAACGGTTGGAACATATTTGTTAGATGTCTAATGGTGGATGGTATCCTGTGATGCTCGAAGGTGCTCTAACATGTTTAGAAAGTCTTACAACATCAGGGAAAGGCTTTTCCATGCTGTCCAGAAGACTTACCCACACCCACCACATACCCATACCCATACCCATACCCATGCTATGCCCTATGGACGTCAGTGGTCATCCCAAACTTGAGAACAGGTCAGTGAGATTGCCACTGAGCATACACAGGCGTCCAGGACTGCCATCCTTCAGACTTTATTTCTGACAAGTGTAGTAGACTAGCAGAAATTGTAGTAAAGATTATGTCCGTGACTCCCATGCTTGTTGTGATGAGTTACATGTGGCTATGGGGGTCCAGGACTCCGGTGTACAAATGCAGTGATCTATTATGTATATTGTTGATAAAAGTTGAGTAGTCATGTGTGAGGGCTGAGGTTGGCAAGGGGTAGATTCCTGTTGAACAGGAAATGACCATGGAAGAGTTTTTGATGGGTGTTGGGCACTTGAACTTTAGGCCAGTTAGGTGAACTTCAATGAGAGTGAGTCAG
>JBBPOJ010001186.1:0-15788 GCA_038091395.1 Leccinum rimulosum | reverse complement strand
TCCCACGATTCAGTTTACCGCCTGGCACGTTGAAGTCGAGGTTCTTTTTTTTGTTTCGTTTCGTGCATCATCAGCATCTGGTCGATTAATAGAGAACAGTTGCAACATACCCGGCGATACCACTCGATCGCTTCGGCTGGCATATTTTCTGTCTTCATGTGCTCCACGAGCTCGTCCCTCAGCCGTTCAAACACGGCTTCGAACTTGCGGCGTCGTTGTTGCTTGAGATCGGTCGTCGACATTGTCGCGTAGATCTAGATCTAGATTTGTGTATGTGGGTGTGTCTAGTGCAAAAGTGCAGGTGCGAGGGCAGGTGGATGGAGTTGAGAGAACAAAGAAGAGAAGAGAAATCGGACCCGAATGGATGGACTTTTATTGGTTTCCCGGGGTGGACAGACTTAGGCAGATTGGACAAGGGTCAGCTCAGCGGAGGCGATCCGAGCTCGGCAAGGGTTGCCAGGTGGTCGGAGCTCAATCTGTGTTTTATTTTTGGTCGATCGGTCCACCAATTGACCAATCGTATTGTCTTAGATCTTGTCGACACGTTCCTTTCGGATCCGGGTCACGTAACCGAACGGTCGTACGATACGTTCGAGTGAATACAGAACGGAGATTACTTTTTTTATTATCAGCCAATCAGATCGTTCGTTCTTAAGTCATCGTCCGAACGACAAACAATGTGAGTGGTGATGCGATTGAGGTGATAGATATAAAAACTACTATGTAATGACTACGATATATCAGTGCGAGGAATGTCGTGGGAGTGGGGATAATCATTTAAAAGATATGCAAGTCACCAACGATCCTTTTCTTCATCGTCGTCACCCGTCATGCACGTCAAGAGAGTGAACTGGCGTGTGTGCTGGCAACGCTTAGAACCCACCCATGCCGCCCATGCCACCCATAATGCCAGGTGGACCAACCGGCTTCTCCTCCTCAGCATCCACTACACATGCCTCACTCGTCGTCAACAAACTTGCAACGCCCGACGCATCCACGAGGGCGGTCCGCACGACCTTGAGTGGGTCCACAATACCAGCCTTGATCATGTCCACGTATTCACCCTTGCTCGCATCATAGCCCATAGCAAAGTTCTCCGCACCACCGTACTGACCCAAAAGTGTGCCAACGATCACCGCAGACTCCTCGCCCGCGTTCGTCAAAATAGTACGTGCGGGGTTCGTAAGTGCCCGGCGGATGATATTGACACCAAGGTCCTGGTCAAAGTTGACCGTGGGAACAATCTTGGCGTCCGGGTTGGACGGTGGATTTGTTGAACCTGGCGTGTTGGTCGCCAGTGCCAGCGAAGCCTTGAGAAGCGCGACGCCACCACCAGGAAGGATACCTTCTTCGACAGCAGCCCGCGTGGCATTTAGGGCATCGTCATATCGATCCTTCTTCTCCCCGACCTCGACCTCACTGCTACCACCGACCTTGATGACCGCAACACCGCCGCTCAACTTGGCCAACCGCTCCTGCAACTTGGTCTTGTCATATTCGCTCGTTGATGCATCAGCGAGAAGAGCACGGATCTGTTCGCAACGTGCCTGGATGGCATCCTTGGATCCTTCGCCATTGAGGACGATCGTGTCCTCCTTGGTGATGGTGATAGAGCCAGTGGACCCAAGGAGATCAGGCGTAGCCTTCTCGAGCTTGACATCGAGCTCGTCCGTGAAGACAGTACCGCCAGTGAGGATAGCAAGGTCACCGAGAATCGACTTGCGGTTGTCACCAAAGCCAGGTGCCTTGATGGCGACAACCTGAAGCTGGCCGCGCAACTTGTTCAGAATACAAGCAGCCAACGCCTCTCCGTCAACATCCTCAGCAATGATCACCAAAGGACGACGCGACTGTGCAGCAGCTTCCAACGAAGGAAGAATGTCTTGCAAGATCGAGATCTTCTTCTCGCTCAACAAGATGAGCGGCTTCTCAAACTCGACCTTTTGCGTCTTGACGTCGGTGATAAAGTATGGGCTGATGAACCCGCGGTCGAAGCGCATGCCCTCCGTGATCTCAATCTCGTCTTCAATCGTGCGACCCTCCTTGACGGTGATGACGCCCTCCTTGCCAACCTTTTCCATCGCCTGAGCAATCAGGTTACCGATGTGCGTGTCACCGTTGGCTGAGATCGTTGCGACCTGGGCAATCTCCGCCGTCGTCGTCACCTCTTTGGTATTTGCAGACAAGAACTCGACGACACGGTCGACGGCCGCTTGCGACCCCCGACGGAGATCCATCGGGTTGCAACCTGCAGCGACATTCTTGACGCCCTCCGAGTAAATGGCGCGTGCCAACACGGTCGCCGTCGTCGTCCCGTCACCAGCAGTTTCATTCGTCTTTTGCGCCACGTCTTGAACGAGACTGCATGGGAGGCGTGAGCATGCGAAGCGAAACAATTTAAAGGGAAGAAGCGTTGGAAGCTTACCGTGCACCGAGGTTCTCAAACTTATCCTTGAGCGTGATCGACTTCGCGACCGTCACACCGTCTGAGAACGATGTAGAGTGAGCAAAAAATGCACGTACGACACGTGCGCAAGCACGGAGGACTCACCCTTGGTAATCTTGGGACCACCAAAGGACTGCTCGATGATGACGTTGCGACCTAGACGACGTGGATTGTTCGCGAGACAAATACAAGCGAGCGGGGTGCAAACTTACCCTTGGGACCGAGGGTGACGCTAACGGCGTTGGCGAGGACGTCGACACCCTTCAGTATGCTCGCTCGTCCGTCGTTGGAAAACTTTATTTCCTTGTGGGCTCCGCGAGCGAGAATAGGACGTGCGGCTTTCGCAGCTGCCCTACGGACTGCCCGGGACGACGAAGACGAAATAGCATGCATCGTACTTTTCTTTTAATGAAAAAAGGCGAGGAAAAGAAAACTTGGACGAAGGGAGACGGAACAGAAACGCGCTGCAAATAAAAAACTTTCAGACCTGGAAAAATGTAAAATGCACGTGATGCATCACGTGAGACCGCTTCGGTTACATAAGTCACTCATTGTCTACTAGGTACTTCCACCTGGCAAAAGCAACAACTATAGTAGGACTGTAGGAGACGTGGCTTAGATAACACACCAAGATGAAACTCTGTTTCCAGGCGAGATGTTGACTGGTCCCAATTTACTCGTTCGAGTATCAATCGGGTTTGTAGGGTTGGACGGAGATCAGCTGGGGATGCACGTCGAAGAGGTCGTCCAAATCGTGGGATACTCCATAAAATTGACCTCGACGGCGTGAGCGAGCGGACGGTGTTGAGTCGCGGATGGAGTACATTACGTCAATGAGTGGTATAAGCCCGTGAAAAGCCATTCTATGCATGTAAGATTCTGACGGAGATGCAGTTAACCTTCAAACTCATATAGGGTTGTGGCAAAGCGCATATTTTCTCATCTTTCACTCTGGGAAGGATCCGTCTTACACCATGCCTGAAGAAAAAGTCCATCGTTTTCGCAACGCCGAAGACAAAGGGAGGAGAAACAAGGTCCCCAAGACTACGAAACGATGGCTTCGCTGATAAGAAGCTTGCTTCATCACCAATCCTGTGCTTCTTCGTTATTGTGTGGTATCACCGGATGGGACCTCCGGACCCCCGTCATGCACAGAAGCGATAAGCGAACCGAGACTTGTTTTGATAATCCGAATGTGGTTGAAACTTCATCACTTATAGTTAAATCAAGGGATCGAGTTTCGTTCAACATCGGAACTGCGGGTCGTCGCCCCGGTCTCCACTGGCGCCTCTCATTCCAATATTATCGATGAAGGCGAAATCCATCAAGGGAGTTGGCCAGAACACAGAGGTGCTGGTGACATGTGAGGTCACGACCCCTGATAAATTGGTTGCATTTGAGGCAATAACGAGTGGGGAGGAGGGAGCTTCCTGCTCGTAGATGGAGGTGGAGGGGAAAGGAAGGTGGGGGCGATTCCCACAGGTTAATCGGGCAGGATGGACCCTTTCGGGGTACCCACCGGCACTTATTCGCTGCCATGCGGTGCCCACGTTGGTTCATACCAACGCGGGGTCCTCTCTCGCCATCACGAGGATTCGGCTGAGCGACACAGACAAGTCCATACCTGCAGTGGATTGATGATGATGGAGTTGTCGCACTCCGGCGAACTCCGTGGACGGACTGCCGGGTTCTGCCGGAAATCATACGGTGCAAATATCATCTCATACATGAAAGCGAGTTTGAAATCCATCAACTGCACTTTGATCTTGTGATCCGGTTTTATCATAGACATGATGCACATTTATACAAGTCAAATGCGTGTCCTTGACTCCTTGTTGATACTATCTCTGCTCCTCCCTCAATGCTCTTCAAGGTGATCACAACCATTGCCGTCACAGTGGCTGTTTTGGCCGCCTCAACACCTGATCCTAAGGGGGCAAGTATTGGCATGGCCATACCACTCAGCAAACACTCTTCCTTACTGAATCCCAACAAAAGCATCAATACTAAAGACGCGCTCAAATCTCATGTTGCATCACACACTAGCGCGTATATCTAATCCGCTCTGTGATGTCCTCAGGCATCGTTTTTACTCACACGTTTTTAGCAAGATCATGATTCGTGGCATGAATAGTTTTGAAAGGAACACGGGAACGCCCCATCCTTCTGCTGTGGAACGGGACAGCTTGAGGAGTGGAGCTGGCGTTGATGTTATAAACTACAATGATATAGTCTGGTATGGGATCATTTCGATTGGCACTCCCGCAAAATCCTTCACTGGTAAGTTTTTCTGTGCATCCATGACACCCATTCTCTACTCGCCACTTTAGTTCAGTTCGACACCGGTTCTAGGTAAGTGCGTTCCGTCAGTGTCATTTACTCCCTCATCTCATTCGACCCAGCGACCTCTTTGTTCCAACGTCAACCGGTGATGGGATCTGCAGAAGCCACTATAACCTCTGGGATCCCACTTCGCCTCAATCATCCGCAAAAGCTCTGAATCAAGATTTTTTGCTGGAATTCGAGGACGGTGCGACTGTTAAAGGTCAAGAATACACGGACAATGTAACCATTGCTGGTTTCACCGTATGTTTTTACAATTTGCGAACTTGATCACTTTTCTGACCAATGAGTAGGCCAACATTCAGACCATTGGTGCCGCGACAACATGCTCTCCAAACTTGGCAGTATCTAAGTTTGCTGCAGATGGTATATTGGGATTGGCTTTCCCGTCTATCTCAAAGTATGATACTCAGAGCCCCCTATTGCACACCCTCTTCAGTGAAGGAAAGCTGCCTCAACCGGTGTTCTCAATCATGCTCACCGGTTCCGGAGGCGAGCTGTACGTCGGTGGAATGAACAAGGCGCTTTACATTCCTAGCAGCCTCACTTTTACTCCTGTAACGAACCCGGTGAGCGTAAACGCCAGGTGGTACTAATGGATGCATACTTAAATTGCCCTTTCAGGCTTTCTGGCAGTTGAACATAGATAACATTAAAGTCAATGGCAAGATAGTTCTGAAAAATGTACCCGCCATCATCGACACTGGTGCCGTCTTTATTTTTGGTGATCCGTCGCGAGTTTTGGCCCTGCACCAGGCACATGGTGGTGAGGCCTTCGAGGATGGTTTCTACACCTGTGAGTTTTGGTCGGATTTGCTACTTTTGATTGACTCCCTGTAGTCCCATGTAGTTCTTTTCCCTCTGTGACTTTTACCATTGGTGGAAAGCCGATTTTAATCCCTGCCAAGGTTCTCAATGTGGCAGAGGTCGAGGTTGGCTCACAAGATTGTTTCAGCGGTATTGTGTCTGATAGCAATCCAGGTGAGATCCTCCTATTCGGCATTTCCGTTTTCAGATACCCACTGAACTCGACCAGTTCACTGGACGATCGGGGTCATCTTCCTGCAGCTGTTCTATACGGTGTTCGATTTTGGCAGCGAGGCACCGCGAGTTGGATTCGCATCGCTTGTTAACCCAGGGCCTCCCATTAATATACTGTAGTGCAGTAAGAGCTGCTCATGCTGCGAGCCTGCGAGCAGGGCATACGAGTGGCTCACAAGTGTAGGAAGGTCACAGTTGAACAACTTCCTCGGTATCTGTAGCCGAGGATTTGGAACGCGAGATTTTGGCGCCTGCCAAATGCTTCAGCACAATGTCCGCTTTGTGTGATGGGTGTAACGAAATCCGCAGGGCACTGAGGAAGTGCAAGTTTCTCGCGATGTCAACCGGGTGATGAGATGCATCAGCAACATTGTATTGATATCATCTAACACGAACATCCCTCAGGATGGCGAAAAGAAGTAGTATTGCTTACTGGGAGTACGTCTGAGTCAACGGTACCCCTATGATCTTGCCAAGGACACAAGCACTGGTTGCCGCGATCGACAGCGGAGAAAGAACGGACCACAGGAGAGAGGTTGACATGGAAGAGCTACAGAGACGTGATTCCTTTATGATACATTTACCCTGGACGCTTCCTTACACCAGCTACTTTTCGCCTCTAATTCTCTCGACCTTCTTTCCTTCCTATATGCTCTGATATATGGCGTTGCTTGGATCACGAAATAAGGGAAGAGCGCAACCTTTCCACTGCATCAAACAAGCTACCAATTCTTTCCATCTCTTCAAAAGTCTTTCGACCACGGACTCGGGTATAGCGCGAGGGTTGTAGTCCACGCTCACCGTAAGACAATCCCTCCATGACCAGACACGGAAGAATCTGGTAGAGCACTATTGGGATCTCATTTTCGGTGGAACGGGGTGACTTAGTACATTGCCGGATGGAATTTGCTGACTGTGGTGACAAAACTGCGTATTTCTGCAACTGTTTTCCCGCTATCGTCAAGAAAAATCGGATCGAGGCACTCTTCGCCTTTCCCATCTCCTGAGTACCAAGGAAGGGTAGCTGAAGGTGGGCTAGCAAGCAGTTAGCCAATGACAATGCAACCAAGACCACTCTTACGGTATCTTCGCATTATTTTTGAAAGGGCCAATTATCACCGTCTGTTCAGGCGCGATTGCTATCAATGATGGATAAGCTTTCTGCCTTGCATATTCCTTCTTCATCAGATCCGAGACGTGAATCAGACAACTGATGTCATCCTTCGATGGAAGACCACTGAGGGCTTTGGCAGGGATGACGATCGACGATACACCAAGGCAAAAACCAGGGTATCCGCCCCTATCTGAATAAGGAGGGCGGAGTCGCTGACGACCATCTCTCATGTGCGGATACGCGAACACTGTAGATTCCAGCATCTCTTCCGGTACAGGATCATCCTCTACACAAGCCAACGTCAATGCAGCATGACCTGTGTATCGTCAGGATTGAGTACACGATAGGATTTATTTACTTACAAACGTGATTGACAGTGAATCCAAGGCTTCTCACTTTCGTGAAAAAACGTTGACTATCCCGCGTCGTGAAAGTGAAATTAGCCCGCTTTGTTTCGAGAGCATAGTGACTAGAAGCATGGAATTTGAGTCCATGACCGTGCTAGTCATGATGTCACAAGGTAAGTCAACTTCGGGTGACAAAGGAAGCACACTGACTTGAGAAGAGGCCATCGCATCACTCGTGATACTATTAAATGTTGCGTCATACTCTGGACCATTGCAAATTTACGCCTCTCCCAAGATTTCGTATGGAACAGGAAGTAGGTTCTTTCCTTCGGTCCCCCATTCCAATTTCTGGTATGCTTCAATGGGATAGAGTGAGATAGCGATCACGAGCTTCTTCATGAAAGCGTTGAATAGGGTATGAAGTCCTCGGGCGTCGAATGTGATATGCGAGGTGTGCACCAGCACACTGCATGCACCAGGCAACGATCCGTGTGGCAAGACATATAAAAAGGTCTGATCACCGATTGTATCTCTGATCGGCTTGCAAGAGATCGAATGGCGGAACTGCTCGATGTCATCGAATCCATCGACAGCGCGAACTGTTCTGGACGCCCAGGCTTTTACCTCGTCTGTGCTGCGAGCGGGATTGTAGACAATGCGAGTCCGGTTCTCTTCGTCATAGAATGTTTGTGCAGCAACTTGTGGGTATATCATATCGCACATCAGCCCACGCATTCTGCATGCACTGGATGAGGGTTTCCTCAGGCTGGGGGAGCTCTGCAAGGAATGTAAGCTCAGTCGTGAAAATGAGGACATAATCTCCAAGCCCTAGTCCTCGCCAAAAGTACTCCAGGAGCTCGCCACCAGCGGCCTCCCGCGTAAATGAGTGAGTGTTGTCTATGGGCTGGAGTTTCCATGAATATTGAGAGAAGTCTAGGATCATGATATCTTCGAGACTCGGAGAGAGCGTAAGGAAGGAAGGAATTGATTGCTTGAACCGTCCTGGTCTAAGGGGAACTTGCTAAATGGCCGGCGCCGCGGGGTCAACAATCAGCACAACACCACATTCATGATTCAATGCACCTTATGATGATGTATTGATGACTCGCTTAGGTACACCGCACTGGCAAAGGTAAAGAATGGACCCGTAGGGACAGGTCTTTTAATTCGTGAGAATGTCAAGGTCTGCGCGGATTCCACAGATGCCTGCATCCGACATCAGGTTCGGTTTCCATGCCACATAAGACCCATTTCTAAATGTTCTTGTCTCAGGTTTGTTTGCAGGATTCTTGTCCTTACTAGCGACTGTGGGTTTTGTTCCTTATGGTTTCTCAAGTACTACGTCATCGTTAGTCTGACGCCAATCTTGTTTAAATCTCAATGAATGTGAGTTTGAAATCCATCAACTGCACTTCGATCCTTGTGATCCGGTTTTATCCTAGACATGATCAGATGCATATCTAAATAAGTCAGACGCATATCATTATTGATATCTCTGCTCCCCCCACATTTGCTACTCAATGTACTTCAAGGTGATCACAATCATTGCGGTCACAGTGGCTGTTTTGGCCGCCCCAACACCTGATCCTAGGGGGGCAAGTAATGGCATGGCCATACCACTCAGCAGACACTCTTCCTTACTGAATCCCAACAAAAGCTTCACTATAGACATGCTCAAATCTCATGTTGCATCACATAGCGCGTATATCTAATCCGCTCTGTGATGTCCTCGGGCATCGTTTTTACTCACATGTTTTAATATAGCAAGATCATTCGTGGCATGAATAGTTTTGAAAGGAACACGGGAACGCCCCATCCTTCTGCTGTGGAAGGGGGCAGCTTAAGGAGTGGAGCCGGCGTTGATGTTACAAACTACAATGATATGGTCTGGTATGGGATTATTTCGATCGGCACTCCCGCAAAATCCTTCACTGGTAAGTTTTTCTGTGCATCCGTGACACTCATTCACTCTACTCGCCACTTTAGTCCAGTTTGACACCGGTTCTTGGTAAGTCCTTTCCGTCAGTGCCATTTACTCCCTCGTCTTATTCGACCCAGCGACCTCTTTGTTCCAGCGTCAACCGGTGATGAGAACTGCAGAAGCCACTATAACCTCTGGGATCCCACTTCGCCTCAGTCATCCGCAGAAGCTCTGAATCAAGATTTTGTGCTGAAATTCGAGGATGGTGCGACTGTTCAAGGTCAAGAATACACGGACAATGTAACTATCGCTGGTTTCACCGTAAGTATTTACAATTTGCGAACATGATCACTTTTCTGACCAATGAGTAGGCCGACATTCAGACCATCGGTGCCGCGACAACATACACTCCTAACTTGGCCGCATCTAAGTTTGCTGCAGATGGTCTATTGGGATTGGCTTTCCCGTATCTCTCAAAGTATCATACTCAGAGCCCCCTGTTGCACACGCTATTCAGTGAAGGAAAGCTGCCTCAACCGGTCTTTTCAATCATGCTCACCGCTTCTGGAGGCGAGCTGTACCTCGGTGGAATGAACGAGGCGCTTTACATTGCTAACAGCCTCACGTTTACTCCTGTAACAAAGCCGGTGAGCGTAAATGCCAGGTGGTAATGGATGCATGCTTAAATTGCCCTTTCAGGCTTTCTGGCAGTTGAACATAGATAACATTAAAGTCAATGGCAAGATAGGTCTGAAAAATGTGCCCGCCATCATCGACACTGGTGCCGTCTTCATTTTTGGTGATTCGTCGCAGGTTTTGGCCCTGCACCAGGCGTATGGTGGTAAGGCCTTCGAGGATGGTCTCTACACCTGTGAGTTTGGGTCGAATTTGATACTTTTGATTGACTCCCTGTAGTCCCATGCAGTTCTTTTCCCTCCGTAACTTTTACCATGGGTGGGAAGTCGATTTCAATCCCTGCCAAGGTCCTCAATTTGGGAGAGGTCGAGGCTGGCTCAAGGGATTGTATCAGCGGGATTATGTCTGATGGCGATCCAGGTGAGATTTTCCTATTCGGCATTTCCTCTTCAGTTTTCGGATCCTCACTGAACTCGACCAGTTCACTGGACGATCGGGGTCATCTTCCTGCAGCTGTTCTATACAGTGTTCGATTTTGGCAGCGAGGCACCGCGAGTTGGATTCGCATCGCTTGCTAACCCAGGGCCTGCCATTATAGTGCGGTAAAAGCTGCTCATGCTGCGAGCAGGGCGTACAAGTAGCTCACAGGTGTAGGAAAGTCACAGTTGAACGTTGTACCAATCCCATTGGACAAAGCTCGCTAGTTTAACGCCGATAACGAACAACCCGTTTATAATGACGCGAAACAACTAAAAAACACACGTGTATACAAGACAAAGACCTCATTTCATCGAGGCGCTCATGATCTCCAGCTCCCGTGCGATCAGCGAATTGGGACACCGCTTCTTCAGCGCTCTGAACAAACATCATCCATCAGCATGGAGCCCGCGGCAAGAACAGCCAGAAAACAGAAACGCACTCCATTGCCTTCTTGTCGCCCGCTCCTTACACTCCCTCCCAGAAGCCCGCCAGTCCTCGCACAGCACGTACAGATCCACCCGCTTGTGCGTGTCGCACCGCATTACATAGCTCGCAGCCTCCTTGAGATGCCCAGTCGTGACGAGATGTCGGACGAATGCCTCGTACCCGATCGGACTCCTCTTCGATCGTGCAAACGTATCCAGCCCTTCGAAGTCCCTGAGCACCGTCAATGCGTGGAGCTTGATATACCAGAACCTTTGAAACACGGCATGAGTTGCCAATACTGACAACGTCATTCTCCTAGCGAACTCACCGTTTGTCAGGGACCTTGAACTCGCTCTTCACCTTGTCTGCCTTCTTGCCCATCCCGTTCATCAGACACGTACGTATCGTCTCGGACACGCTCAGTTCAAAGAATGTGACCTTGCCGTCCGCGTCCTTTTCGAGCTGTTGCTGCATCGTAAGCAGACGCGCGCTCTCGTCCATCATCTGCTCGACAAAATTCCGACGTCCAGCCTCTAGAAATTGCCCATAAAAGGTGTACGTACCTTGGCTTCGAACCCATGATCCTTGTCCTCTGAAAAGAACTTTTCCGCAGACTTGACAGACTCGATGATCGCTCCTTGATCCTACATTCGCTCGATCAACCAGAAACGCGAAAGAATGAGGAGGCGCATACCGTCATTTGACTCGCTTCCTCCAGCAACAATACCGCGCTCTCAACTCTCCTGTCGTCGCTATAATAGAAATCGCGCAGCATCTCTCGATTCTGCTCCCGTGCATACACCTGGAGTAGCTTGCTCGCAGGCACAAGGCGTTCACCACCGTCCTCTATCAGACGGAAGAAGGAGCCGAGGGGGAGCCGTTTGTGCAGGTGCAGCAGGACGTGGTACACTGAAACAAATCGGTCGGTCGAACCACATATAGGATAATGGAAACACTTACCCAGCTCGGTATCTCCACTGTCCACCGCCTTTAACAATGCCAGCTTGTCCTCTTTCATCGTCAGCAGCAGCGGCACTTGGTCCGATGCGCGCGTCTCGTGATCCAGAAGCTTTGAAGGGTGGAACAAGGAAGTGACAAGAAAGAGAATCAACAATGTCAGCCACGCATGAACGACGCCCGTGCACTCACCTTGGTCGCAAGACCGGTCCTGCCCACCTCCCACGCGCGACGCGAAATATCTGCATAGCTCACCGCGCCTCTTCCAAGCTTCTCAAACTTGTCGACAATCACCTTGCACAACTCCTCGTCCTCAGTATCTGTAGCGGAGGATTTGGAACGCGCGATCTTGGCGCTTGCCCAATGCTTCAGCACAATGTCCGCCTTGAGTGAGAGGTGTGACGAAATCCGGAGGGCAAGGAGGTGCAAGTTTCGCGATGTCAACCGGGTGATGAGATGCATCGGCGACATATATTGATATCTAACACGAACATCCCTCAGCATGACGAAAAGAACGCAGGACATATTGCTTACTGGGAGTACGTCAACGGTATCCCTATCTCGTAGAACCTGACCGAGTTCAACACTTTGAGTGCCTGACCCATCGCGACAAAGTCGCCAGGATTGTAGAGATCCAAGAATCCCCAACCAAACTTCGCCGCCTAGACATATCTCGTCAGAGAAACAGAAGCTCTGAAATTTGCAAAAATGACTAACACTGAGAAGTCGGCGTTGCCAATATGGTTCCCATTCATGGCCGGCAGCGTCTATGCACTCGTTGACGGCCGCTGCAAGCTCAGGTCGAATGCTCCGAATGCTCTCGTCTGCTTTGGACGAACGCCGCGTGAATCTCTCCCAAGCGTCGAAAAGTATCGCAGACGGAGACGTCGATCCAGGTCGGAAGACTGACATGGACGGCACTACGAATAGAATGATAGTGAGTTTCCATGACGCGTCCAATTGTAGCGTCATCCAGTTCTTACCGGGTACTTTCTGTATGAAATCGCAGACTTCTTGACCAACGACGCGCACGCCATCGAGTTCCGTGACTGCAAACGTCGCTCCAGAGTAGAAATACCTGTCACACTTTTCCTTCACGTTCTCGTTGAAATTCCATCTAGCGCCTGCACTCACCGCAACGTGTCGCCAGATGGCCCAACCAACAATGCCATATCATTCCATGTGACAAGGATCGCGTCATTCCCGCACCACTCGACCTGGTTCACACCGCCCTCCACGCCTGCCGCAGCCGTCTGCGTGTCGAACTCGGCAAGGCTCCGCTGGAAGTCGGTCGAGACGACCCACAGTAACCCACTGAAGTTCAGGAGTGCAAGCAGCTTGCCGTTCGGCGAGGGCGACACACGCGAGAACGGTCCGCGCGCGACACGCTGGTCGACGCTCTCTAAGTTGTCTACCGCGAAGATAGTCGTATCCACCGAGAGCAACACCTCGACGTGCCGCGAGATGTTCTGGTCGGGGGGGATGACAGCCCATGCGTGTGGCGGTTCCGTCAGTCCTATGTGAGATCCGCCGCAATGAAAACAACGGCAATGCCAGTGTCAGTACCCTTGAGGAACTCTCGCATACACAATACAAAGACACACACACACCAGGATTCGCAAGAGTGAGTGGCTTGCCGCCTTCCCAGTCCTTTGCCTCCAGCAGTGTCAGCGACCCCGTCAGCGCCACCAGCCCGTTCTCGTGTACCCGCGCGTCAACGATGCCCATTTCTGCTGCCTCTGATCCGAGAGAATGTTGTCGGTAGTCGCCTTGCAGGTCATACAGTCGGTACACGCCTTCCTCGTTGAGCACGACCAGCTGTTCGTCCGCGGTCCATCCGAACCGGACGATTCTCCCTTGGTCCCACTACCCATGATGTCAGCATACAAATCGCAGGAAGGGATTGATAGTCACATTGGGTAGCAGCAACGCCTCGCCCGCCGAAGAATACACTTGGATCTGAGACCTAGAGAGAGCCGGACCAGCGCGACCCAGAGCGATTATCTTTGACGAATCGCGCATGAGCGCTGTGAGCAGGTATAGTCACAATGAGCTTGGAACGGTTCCCTGCGGGCAGACACGCACCAATGGGCCCGCCATTTCGACACCCAGCGATGACAAAGTCGCTCAAGTCGGGGAGCTTTCCCGGTATCGAGTAAAGTTGTAACCGTCGATAAAACGCGTTCCCTTCAGACATGGCTTCCCAGGTAGTCGTCGGGTGTTCAACGGCGGTGTCCATCGCGTCGTCTCGTGTAGTGATGGAAGTCGACTCGAAGTTGGTTGTGACTACGGCGTAAGTTGGAGGTACTCTTTACTAGGTAGTGCCGAATGCGGTAATCAAACCTGAGCGAAAGAATTGAAGCGCGTGGCACTGACTAGTAGTGATTACATATCTACATAGACAAAGTCGAGGATTACATCTACAATTCCCAGTAGTCCATGAATAAACCCAATACAGGACGGTCTAAGCTATGAGTCGAGCCTGAGGAAATAATAATGATAGAAAAAAAAAGGCAACAGTCCGGTTAAACGGCACCGATTTCTGGCAGCAACGAAACGCCAACTCGATCGCACCCACAAGAGAGGCGAGGGCTAGATGCTAATAGATTC
The DNA here is from genome assembly GCA_038091395.1 of Leccinum rimulosum. Taxonomy (NCBI): domain Eukaryota; kingdom Fungi; phylum Basidiomycota; class Agaricomycetes; order Boletales; family Boletaceae; genus Leccinum; species Leccinum rimulosum. The sequence continues at coordinate 1,467 of JBBPOJ010001186.1, read as the reverse complement.
TGATGGGAACACGCGCCCTGACATCGTCGTGACCGGTCAAGACAGAAACATCAAGGTAATACTACAGAAAATATAAAGAAAGGGTGGGATACGTTCAATCGCCGCCACGGTGCATAGCAACAGAGTTCTCACCTTGACGCTTATTCCAGGCCAGTCCACGCTAGGCACCATGTCACTCGACAGCTGCACCGTCCCCTTGAAAAGTCCGTCAGGAACGGTCTGTGACGGCTCCATCACCCGTGGACGTTTCGGGAAACCAACAACTACTTCTGTCTGCAGAGTTCGCAAGACAGAAAAGGAGTCTGGAGGGAGCTCGCCCGTCGAGAGCGTTTTTCTGATGGAAGGAGATTCCTCCCGCATAAGTGGTCGCGACGGCGACCTGATTGATCGTTTGAGCAGTCTAGAACGAGAAACGAACGGGACCATTTGGCCGTCCGACTCATCGCTGGCAGGTGGCGTGTCCGGAAGAATTGGCAGTTGCTGTGGTGTGCGCTGTGGGATTATGGTAATTTTGCGGACAAGAGATACAACAATGGATGCATCGGCGGCGATCTCTCTGACTAGAGATCGGGCGTTGGTCGAGAACACAACATAATATGGGATAGAGCTACAGCGAGAAAATGAGTGGGGGCGGGGAAGTGTTACCTGCAATAAGGCAGCATATGCATCAGATTCTCTCATTCATCTTGAAAATCTAATGATAACTTACAGCGCAGTTGAACGGAATCTGTCGTTCAGGAATCAAAGGCATCTCCAGCCACGAATCCGGTTCTACATTGGAATTGTCCGAGAACTGGATATCGGCCTCCGGCTGTATAATTACCGGTACTTCCAATCTAAGAGAGAACAGATGGTCAGCTGTTGATCTTACCCACAGCCAGAAATATCAACGCACACGACTTGTTTCCCAGGCCTGTCAGGCGGTTCCCAGGTCGCCCTAACGCGGTAAGCGACGTCGAGTTCCTCCGCGCGTGACTGTTTTCGCGGATCACCGCTACGAGTCTTGCACGAGAATGTCGGGGGAATTTCCTCGCCAGGAATGGACCCTTGAGGAAGGTCGAAACTGAATTCGCAAGAACGGCACGTTGTAGCGTTATTCAGGCTTGATTGACTGGGTCGTTTTCGAACGGTGAGCGCTTCGCGAATGGTCGATCGATGCTCAGGAGGAGACGAGATGGGAATGGTAGCCGATGAAGACAAAAACACGCTCCGGTATCTTTTGACTGTCGGGTTCTGTGAATGCTCGTCCGCATCGTTCTTGACAGACATGTATTCAAAGGTCCCTTCCAGCTTGACCCTCTGTCAGTCGGCGGAAAGGACGAAGGAAAGGGGAACACACAGTGATTGTCAAGCGACCGTTCTGGGAGCAACTGGGATCAAGCATAACTTTTCCTTCGATCTTATCACGTTCGCCGAACACAGGTCGAGGTTGCGAGCCCTCTAGACCGGACTGTTGTACAACTTTAA
>JBBPOJ010001185.1:0-15796 GCA_038091395.1 Leccinum rimulosum | reverse complement strand
AGATCAACGCTCAGGAGATGAAGACGCAGCAAGCACTCTTCAGTCAGCGTGCAGGGGAGACGGAGGAACAGACGCTCGAGCGAGCGATGAAGGATCCAGAAGTTGCCGTATGTCTTGTCAGCATGCCGATGATGACCTGAAGCTTACCAGAGTTTCTACAGGCAATCATGTCCGACCCCGTGATGCAGCAGATCTTGCAGCAAGCACAATCAAACCCTGGCGCGCTGCAGGACCACATGAAGAACCCCGGTATACGTGACAAAATCGTCAAACTCGTCAATGCTGGAATTATCAGGACACGGTGAGATGCAAAAGTCAAATCACTCTGGACACAAACGTGGTCGATTTCTTGGCATGTAAAATTTATGGTATCATCTGTGCATGTAAAGATAATTACACAACTCCGTTTCTTTGTCCTCATCCCAGCTCACCCGGAATGGAAGCTGGGGTTCTCCCAAGAGTGGTCCAATAATCCACCCTCGCCCTCTCCAAACAAGGATATCACCTCCTGGACGCGCCGCTTCCACTCTTCATCTGCTCCGTGGCCTTTCTTGTCGACATTGTACCATATTCGCGCGCTCTCATGCATGTCCTTGAGCGAGCTAAGCCCCACGACGGTCGGTATTCCCACCTCCCTTGCTTTCTGGAAGGCAAATTCCAAAGCGAGCTCTGGCAAACCACTCTCGCCGTCAGCCTTCTCGGTTGCCCGATGAGCTTCCTTGACGACCGCCTTGAGGACCTCCGGCGCCGGGTGCCAAGTAGGCGGTCTCAGTGTTAAAAGTCCCATACTGAGGGGGGACGCAGTCATGACCTGCTTGACGCCAGCGCGTTGCTCGAATGCCGTCTTAAAGTCCAACAACGTACGGTTCTGAAGGTTGAGATGGCAATACGACATGACGACGTCCAACGGCTTGTACGGCGCCGTGTGTTTGACCAGAATCGCGAGTCGCAACAGCGTAGGCAAGGGATAGCCTGAGCGTCATTCGAACCATAGTATCAAAAATGGACGCCAAGGGTCGGACGCACCACTGATGCCCACCTGTCTAACGACACCTGCCTCTTGTTGTCTCCTCAGCTCGCCGACGGCAGCGAGCACCTCCCGATCGCCATCGCCGTACACGACCGCCTCCTGTCCCTCTCCCAGCCCATAGGCATCTGCCTCGCCGCCCAACGCAGCACGATGATCCCCAGACGACCTGGGCATCTTGGACTCGGCGATAAACTCGACGTCGTGGACGTACACGATATCGAGGTAGGTCGTATGCATGCGCGCAAGGCTGCGCTGGACGCTGGCGCGGACGCCCTGCGGGGTATAGTCGAACGTATCCCGCGTGTTTCCGAACCTTCCGCACTTGGTGAACTGGCCCGTGCGCGTCGTGTTGAGGCCAACGTCGGTCCGACGAAATAATGGGAAGACGCACTATCTGATAGGACGATCGAGGGAACTCGGTGTTGAGCGCCTCGAGTGCGTTTCCCAATACGATCTCGGACGCTCCATAGTACGGCGATGTATCGAATGCCCGCACGCCGTACCTGTCCCCCGAAACGACCGATGATTTCGATACACAGGAGAAAACAGGAACACATGGACGCACCTCAGCGCGAGCCTGGTCGCTCTGAGCGGCATGACGCTTCGAACATGATCTTCGTCATTGTAGATGGTCGAGAACGGCGCTGCGCCGAGTACAAGGGCGGGCACGCTGGGCAGCGTAGCGTCGTCGCCGGCGGGCCTGAAGTAGGTCGTCTAAAGCAGGGGTGTCAACAGACAGAAGATAGAGAAGTCAGGGTTGCCATCTACGATAAGTTTCTCATGGTCCGGCTTGTCGGTGTCCTCGTCGGGAATGTCTGCTAGCGGAGGAAGGGGAAATGTCGGCTGGGGCGCATCTAGTCTTTCGAACATCGCCAAAGTTTGGTGAACAAGATAATCGCAAGGCAACCAAGCCCGTTTTGACACGCTCCCATATCAAGCTCTCACACAATGAACGATCACATGCTCGAGTTCAAAAGATTGTGAAATGTCTATCGCGCACAAGACAATGCATGTGACAAAAAAAAAGAGGACGCAGTCAACTGCAACCTTCGTCCTCCATAGGCTATAGCTTGTCCCGCGACCAGCTGTATGACCCGTCAACGCTCGGCAGTTCGAACAAAAAGACGAGACGAGAGCTAACCTCTTGGCAAACTTGCCAGACGGGTCCATCATCTTGGTATTCTCGTCAGCCTTGACGGTGTTCCAGGGGGTAGGGTTGCTCCTCGTCCACACCACTTTTGACGCCAACGTTGGTCAGAAGTTCGACCTCCGAGTAAAAAAAAACTCACCACTAGGTCCCGTCGCGAGACGGGTCAGATACCAACCAGCACCGCCGACAGCCATACCGATGACAACGTAGCTATGTTGACTTGTCAGTGCGTCAAACTTGGTAGGAAATCGAGACGTGCGTACATCGGTATGGCCTTGGGAACGGAAGAGGTTAGAGGACTCCAAATTGCGAGGTGAAAGGGACGACACTATACCTCGACGGCGTACCAGTGTCGCATGAAATTTCTGATTCCTCCTTTGCTGGCCATTTGTGGGGGTCGGTCGATGTTAACGGTCAATGTTGGCGTCAACGCCTGAGACTCGCACCCGTCTGCCGGAACCTTCCGAGGGCCTTGGCACTCCGCATTTGGAAGCCCCTCCGATCAACTCTCAAAAGGCTAGAAACTATCAGTATGATGCTCAAGCCGACAAAAGAAGCATATCGAACAAAACTATGTATAAAGTTCACATTCTCTTCCTCTTGAACCCCCTCGTCAACAGACACCAGACTACACTCAATAAACCCACTGGGGGGGGGGTATTTTTCCTAACTTTTCGTGATGCTATAGTGCTCAATAGAGTCAGTCTATCAGCAGGAGTCGGACGACTTACTTACCATGTCAGAAAAATCCAAACTTCCATCACGCTATAATTATTAGTTACCTAAACTTTGAAAAGGGCTGTATCATCGCTTTACGACCACCGACCGCTCTCATAGATTGAGGCAACAAAGCATGGCTACGACACGATTATCCAGCCTTCGGCATCTGGCATAGGCTTATGGGCGCCGGTGCAGGTTCCGACTTGGGATTTACAAAGAAAGCCACATACTTCAGGATCCTAACCGAACCCTCAAACGCATCCCGCAGGTCCTGCATTCGTTCAGAACGTATGCAGCCTAACCCAAGCGAACACGAACCTCCTTCAATCAATTAATCGTCGCTGACACGTGGAGTCCAACTGATGCAATAGACCCCAAACCCACAGAATCGTGAGACTGGTAGTATCAATACTAATGTACTATCCATGGTAATCGTATTTCTCCAGAGCTCTGAGTTCGGATCCAGGGATGATCAACGTCATTCAAGTGTTGCGATAGGTTTCAACCTGCTTGAAGGCTTTCTCCTGCGGTTCCCCCAGATTGTCAGGAAACCTCCCGTCTCCTCGTCCTCGCTCCACATAAACTCATCTTCTACATCCAAAAGTAAGCCCACTCCTCCGCCCGTACACGAACCGGAAAGGAGGACGCCGAGATGAGGAAGACGTGGAAGAGGTAAGCGCAATACCTCGGACGCTTTGGGTTACGTTCATAACCGTGCTGCAGACATGGCATTTGGAAGAAGTCGGACGTCACCGGGTCACCGGGTCACCAAGGTCACCCACCCTCCCTTTGGTGTATCTGCCGCGGACGTTGAACCACTCTGACTATTGACGTAGACGAATCTACTGCAAATATTTCCGAGCACGCCTCTCGAGGAAAGGAATGACACAGGGTAAGAAAAACAATACTGGCCCAGTCCGGAATTAAGAATCTATTGACGTCGTTTCCTGCTGTCGTGGCGGGAAGTGGAAGAACAGAAGCGGGGAGATGCATCTCCCATCGTCGTAACTTAGCGGTTCAACAATGCACACACTCTCACCATTCAGCCATGCACAGCAACGCAGGCCAATCGCAATCCAGGCACGTACAATGATGAGGGACAAAGCGGTCCAGACACCTACATAACTTTCGGGAAGCTAACTCCACATCGAGCGTAGCAAGAACGTCCAACGGCCCGGCCAGCAAGTACTGCTATCGTCTTTTAAAAAAAATTAAAAACTCCAATTACCAAGATTTCGATGACCCGCCAACTATTTGTACTAGACAAGTCAATGTCAGTGCTTGTGTGTAGACAACGACAGTGACGTACCACAGAGTCGCAGAAAAAATGTAGCCGAAAGAAAACTCATCCAAAAAGCACAGCACCGCTCGCGTGTACACGATCAGGCATACAACGCGTTCATGTCTACTTCTGGGAGATGATGCTCACTCGTCCCTGCTCATGAATCGGCATTGGCGAGCGCCTCCGGCATGGGAAACGTCACTCACCGGCGTGACGGATAGCACTTTCGCATCCTTTATCTCCCCACCACATTATACCAGAGGACGGAAATTCATCAATCAAATTTGCAAGCGTTTGTACGTGTCCATACGCAGCGGGTTGAGGCCCTTTTGGCCGGAGAAGAACGACGGTTGTGAATATGAGCGAGACAATCAAGAGCGCGGCAGCGTAATTTAAAATCTAAAAATCAAATCATGAGCAAAAGGGACAACGAGTGTGAGCCAGAAGATGGAGCTAACCTGCGGCAGAAACATGCCCACTACGACGTTATCCAGAGAATTGACTTCTGGTGCCTGTGGACTGACGGCGAGCCCAAACATCCAATCTATGGTCGTGTTCAAACAAGGGAAATAAAATGCAGTGAAGCATCTATGCGACTCACGCAGCAGTGGCTTCGCCAAAAGTAAACTGAAGTTCAGAGGGTTCCCAAAGACGGTAGCGAGTGGATTCGACGAAATCGTGGTACCCTTTTTTGTCATCGCCTTCCTCCACATTCGCTCGTCCCGAACGACGTTGACGACCAGCTCGGAACAATGGAGCGCCAGCGTCAACGACCCTTGTGTCGCCGCTAGGATAACGTACAACAAAACCCAATACAAAAACCCACCAACATGAAAGGAGAGCGTGTTGAACGCCGTGAACTGCGGAAAGAACGACCACGATTGGAAAATTTGAGATATGGATATGCCATAGTCCTGACTGGAGGTATACACGACGATGAGGCCCCAGGCAATGCAGACGACAACGAGTGCCCAGAGTATCAAGACGACCTTTCTAATGCTCGGGTGTGCGCGCCACGCAGACGGCTGTTTTGGGGATGGGGTCACAGGGCACAGCGACACGTCATCGCAAATGCTCAACATACATCGTCCCGAAACTGGAGTGATCTGAGTATGATGGATGAGGGCGGCAGTTAAATCGAAAGGTGACGAGCTCCATGTCAAGATTTTGGTCCGAGCAGCCCAAACGCAAGCGAGCACGATGACGGCTTGTAACAGAAGGGCGACGCCTAAAACGACGAGCGGGACTGTGTTGGCTCCGACAGTTGCCGAATCGTCAGGATACGGCACTATAAAGAGCAGGAAAATGGAGTTGTAGGATAGTATCAAAAGAATCGCCATCACGACATTCAACAATGTGCTGTTCGGGTTAAACCAACCGCTCGCAGCTGATATCAGGCGAAGATTGGTATTGAAGCGTAGTCGCTTCTCCGACGCCAAGGCAGACCGCAAAGCAATCCCATGAACGAAACCGGTGGCCTCCGTACAGGCTGAGACTACCAGGTTGAGTGCCAGAGAAACAACCTCTTTCTGGGTGCCGTTGCGAAAAGGGACCACCATGATGCCGTAGGGACGGAATAATGCAAACATTATGGAACCCGCAACGATGCAGAGCACGCCGACGAGTGCAGTAAGACCAACACCCAGAAGGCCGACGTTGCGAGAAAACTTGCTTCTGTCATAGAATTCGGCGCCAACAATTTGTTTTGGCGGTCGGAAGTGGGCCGACTCGAAGTCGCTTATTGTCTGGCTGTCACTGGAGCGATCAGGAGTGGGTGGAAACATGTCACTGAGGAAGAGGCAACGGGAGGGGGAAAAAGCTGGGAAAGGGCTTGGGCGTTCAAACGTTCATGTATGCCCAGCAACGAGGGGATTAAATCATGGCCGAGTCCCTGTACCGTACATTGTACGGCAGAGCTCAGCGCTCATCATCAGAACACTGGCATGGACAACCCTCATCAGTTAGTTCTAGGAACAGCCCGTCCAAAAGAGGAAATGCTGAGGCGAAGCATTTCCTCTTTTGGACGGGCTGTTCACCAGACCAGTAAACCCCTATCCTATTCAGCCTAGTATACCACAGCCCCTGGACCCACATGCTGTACGTTTGGATCTCAATACATGGGTGCAGTCCCTCGACGATCACCAAGTGTAAGATATTAAGTACATACTAGAATGTCTCCTGCATGAAAGAGTGGCTTCCCAACCACATCCGTCGACCACGATGTAGTAACTAGAACGATCAAGCACTCTACCGAATCTACCCACGCCACAATGTACCCCGGGAACATAAACCTGGACCCCAAAGAGGTCTAGGAACATATCGAACAAAACTATGTACAAAGCTCATATTCTCTTCCTCTTGAACCCCCTCGTCAACAAACACCAAACCACACTTAACAAACCCACTGGGGGGAGTAACCAACTCACCATCCACCCCCAGCCTACCGCTCTCTCCAGCTTTCCGATACACGTCATCACCTCCCCGTCAAGATCTATGAGCGAGTGCGAGTTATCAATGATGAGATCCGCATAAGCGACTTTCAAAGTGATCGAAAGCTGAGAATCGAGTCGGGAAGACGCATCAGCACCCGTAGACTTGTCCCGGGCGATCAGACGTTGAAGTTGGAGTTCCGGAGAGCTAGATGCAGGCATGGCCTGCGGGTGAGCCACCACACACACGACTCCGACGACGAAGAGAAGAAAACGCACCAGTACACAACCACGACCTTTCCCATCCACTTCCACAGACCACCTTCGATCAACAACGGTACGTCCACCACGACCAACTTTTCACCTCTCAGCCAAGCCTTGAGGACACCCCAAAGGATGGCGCGAGTCACAGCGGGGTGTACGATTCCATTTAGGATTTTCCGCTGCTTCGTGTCGTTGAAGATGATGCTGCCCAATTTCTTGCGGTCGATGGGGCGGGTGTGCCACCGGTCTCGCTCGTCTGCTAGGCCGGAGCTTGAGCTTGACCGATCGCCGGAAGGGGCCACGAGTACGCCCGTCCCGAAAGCCTGGACAACTTGCTTGTGGCCGCGAGTGCCAGGCTCGACGACTCGCCTCGCAATGACGTCTGCGTCAACGATGGGGATGCCATGAGAATTGAGCAGTGCGGCAACGGTCGACTTTCCAGTTGCTATGCCGCCTGTGAGACCGACGACTGAGTCGAAAGGAATAAGAGGCGGATGTCACGATCTAGGAGGGAAAGACAAATACCGAGCATGCGGGACTTTACTGTGGTTTACCCCCAGTGAAGTCCGTCGCCGATGCTGAGGATATGGTCCTGTCGCCAATCTTGGATGGCGGAAATTATATTCCCATCGTCATCGGAACTTATATTACAGCCTTGAAGAAGACATGCCAGTGGCGCTCGCCCATTCACATATTCTTGCCAAGATTCAATATCACACGTCGACTCGCACTACCTGACTAACTTCTGTCTGAAAGTAAGATGTCAATTACAAGTTGGCGATTATGCACGCCCTCGGCCCGGGTCTCGTCCATGTCTGTGAACTGGATCGGATCAGTATCTCCTTATAGCGACCGTGAAGACAAACGAGCCAAATCCATAGAGGATGGAATTAGCTAGACCTAGCAGATTCCTTGACCTGAGGACACCCCAGCGGTCAAAGGGCTGGGTGGATACACACCATTTGCGCGCAAGATCGATTCGCTCACCCGGGCCGTTCGGGCCTTCAGGCGCCCCTTTCATTGCGTCATCACTCCGATCACGAAGTGCCATGCCATGCAGCGCCAAAAATGACTTGATATTACTTCTCATCAGATGAAAGATCACTCAGATCAACGTGGAACTCAAGCTATGTAGTTGTTTGATGATAGGTAGACAAATTGCAAATCAAAAAAGTCCGTTCAAAAAAAAGGATAATTTATCAACACAAAAGAAAAGAAAAGAAAAACACAACCCGCAATATCACACACATCGACATGAACCAAGAAGCATACACATGTATTCGATATACAAAGTCAAAATGGGCATGAACAAAGTGTCCTAGCAAGTTTTTTTGTGGTCTTTTTCGAGATGTGGATATAGAATACAGTGCACATCATAACATGGGGTTTCCCAACAAGCAAGATGCTTGGAGAAGACAAGGAATATGCGACAAACACCCAGCGGCGCCGAGCAAGGAGAAAAAGGGGCATAGGAAGCATACGATGCGATAGGCTCGAGAAAGAAAAAAACAAAAGAGCATGCTTTGAATGAACAGCAAGACGCCACCAAGATTGTCGCATACGGAATAAAAAACGGTGCACTCACGTCACAAGTAGACATCGCCCGCATTGCAACCCTTGCAAGCGCTCACCATGTAACACGGCGCTATCCCGTTTTTCTTTTCCAAAGATAATCTGCTCCTCAGCTTTTCCAACTGCCTAGCTTTCGGTACGAACCTCCGCTGAGCTGGGCCAGTTGCACCATTGCCAACATTGTGATCTGTTGCTTCCGCATTCGGACGGCTCGACCTGTTGGGAACAACATACGATGCAACTGCGGCCGCACCTGGCGTCCACGTGAATGAGATGAAATTTGTTAGTTTCTGGAAGGGTGTTCGTGCCGGAAGCGGATTGGACATGATAGAAAGTAATGAAGTGTCTTGAACGTGAAGATATTTACAGGCGCTTGATAATGATGAGTCGCGATTGTTCGATCCGTTCACCTCCGACGTGGCGCCGCCACTTTGCGTGAGGTTGGGGAATCTGGGAGTGGATATGGAATCGTTGGCTGTGAATTACAAGAGGTGGATGAGTTGAGCGTACTCATAAATAGCTTGGAATGGGGTAGGGTGCTTGACTGACTCTTTGATGGAATGGCCGACGTTTTCGTAGGGGTAGAGCAGTATCTGGGTGGGGTCACCGGCTGAGGGATCGATGACGATGTTTTCTTCGAGGTAGGACTAGAGTAAGTTGCCGGTGCCATGAAGCGTCCAGACACATTCTTGAATGGCGTGAATGTGATCGACGGTGTCTTGGGAGACATTGACCGCAACGAAACTGCGCGAGGAATCGAAGACGGCGGACTGTCGAGCCTACCACTCGGGCGGAAACCACTACTAGGCGGAGACGACAATGGACCAGGGGGGAAAATCGTAGGTTCGACGCGCTTGGGCTGGAACACAAAAGTCAAGGAGCTCTCGTCCTCATCGTCTTCGATCGACTCAGGCAAGGGAACATGTTTGCTGGATACGGAAGTGACCATTCGGGGACGTACAGCGGGTGTTGTCAGGCTAGTCTCCGGAGGGGGCGTGATACGGATTTCAGGAGGCGGAGTTATGCAGACATCTGGAGGAGGCGTCACACAGATGATAGGTGGAGCGTTGAAGGTGAATCGAATTCCACCTTCCACTTCCTCGCCCACAAGTTCGTCATCGATATCCGCGACGTCCTCTTCGTCCTCTTCAAGCACGACATCAAGATTACTGGATGATGTGGACTCGACCACAACACCAACGTCAGAAGGGAGAACAAAGGGTGGCAACTCGTCGTCGTCGGACGTGAATTGGAATCCGGATGAAAATGTACTCTGGTTCATCTCCTCTGAGAAAGGCGGGCTTCTGTCTTCGTCATCCAAACACTCGAAAAAGCGGTCGACCTCGTCATCTCGTGTGATGGGTGTGGCAGCCTTTCCTCTCGGGAAGGTCCAAGTCTTGGAGAGGGACGCACGAGGTACATGAGTCGGAAGGCTTGGGATTTCCTCCATAGGGGCCTTAAGTTTGCTATCAAGCTCGTCCGCCGAACCGATGGAAGAGCTATCTGAGCTGGAGAAACCGAGATCAGATTCATCCTCGTCTTCGTATCCAACCAGGTCGTTTTCTTCCTCGAAATTTTCGACCTCCTCTTCTGCGACCGCGTCCAAGGTAAAGTCGGCCTTGGTGAAACTGTCATCCGCGGATTCCACGTCGGTAGTGGAACTTTCAGAGTCGACAGACTGGAATCCAAGTCCATGTATGCCGACTGGAGATCGTTTCCAGGTTCCACTGACCTTGTGAGGGAGCTTGGGCGTGTTTAGAAGACCGGCATCGTCCAAAAGCTTTTCAAGTTCTTTGCGCCGTATACGTTCTTGCTCGAGAGCAACACGGAGACGTGCACACTCATCCACAGCTTCGTCCACGTCCTTGAGGCGAGCATTGAGCTTCAAGATTTTGTCCTTCATTTCGTCACGCTCACGGATAAGAGCCGCGTTTTCAGCCATAGTTTGGGCAAGTGCTGCAGCATTGGCTTCCAGCGATTTTTCGAGGCCAGACTTTTCCACTTCCAACAAGCCGAGACGACTCCGAGCGACCCAAGCTTCCCTCCTTTCCGATTCGATGCGCTTGGTTAGCATACCAGCCTGCTTGTCCGCATCTGCTAAGCGCTGTCTCCAACCATCAACGTCACGTTTGAGTTCATCACGCTCAGCATTGAGATCCGAGATGAGGTGCAGCATCTGATCACTAGGCTCGGAAGATGTCGCAGAGACATCCGAAGAGTACGACATACGGTGAGAAGGAGAAGTCCGATTACTCAGAGTGCGCTCCAACTCGGTTATGCGAGAGAGGAGCAGATGATGGGACTTGTATAAAAAATGTTGATCTGCGGCAGAGAGAGGCTGTTCGATGAGCGTTTCTTGATCGCTTGCTAAAGAGAACCTGCGCTCGGTGGGGGTCATCTCAGGAGTGGGCAGATAGAACGCGTCTCGAGGGACAAAGTCGGTAGAACGCTTGTACGAAATGCTGCTGCACCTCTTTTTGTCGATATTGCAAGGGGCCGTGATGTCACTGCAGGTGTATGAAAAACGCCTTGTGGACAGGTTGCTGTATGGAATAATGATATCTGATGAAACGGAAGCATCGAGAGCGGCTGTGGCAAAAGTTTTTCGAAGATTTGGATGTGAACCTGGAGTGCAAGTGGGGGTAGGGAGGCTGCCTGTAACAGCGCCGGCGATGCTACCCTGTACGAGCGACAAGGGGCGCAGGTTGAGACTGGCGGGACGATGTCGAGTCAGGGTCTTGGCAGGGGGTTCCACGACTTGCTTGGGAGACTCTTTACGTTCCATGGAGTCGGCCTCCTCTTCTTCCTCTTCCTCTTCGACAAGAGTGCCCAGCTGATCTTTGGAGACGGAGGTGGACCCAAACATCTTGCCGAAAGAATCGCGCTTGGTGGCTAGAACGCGGGGTGAGGGTGTGAGAAAAGGAAGAGGTTTGGGAAACGGCACTTACGAAAGTCGAAGGGCTTGGAAGTGTCGGGGGAGGTGATGTCAGGAATTTCAACCTTGGAAAAAGCCAGGTCAGGTTTTCCTTCGAGGGCCCAGAGAGCTCTGCGGCGGATGGAGTCCCTGTCACCCAAATTGACGTTGTCGTCTGAATGGGCTGTGGGAAGCTCTGGGAGGGAGACACCCATGAGTTCGGCGGACTCGCGGCGGGTTGAGACGGACGAGCGACGGTGGTGATGAGAAGTAGGACGTTTTGTAGGGGGAGGATTAACGCTTGAAGTTGGGGAATCGGGGGCAGAAAGGGAGAGAGAGGGGGCTGAGGAAGAAAGAGGAAATGAAGATATGGAACTATTGCGAGAGCGAGACCGTCTGTGGGAGTGCCGAGGGAGGGTATTCAGAGTGTTTGGCGGTGCCGCGCCGCCCATCTTGAAGGAGAAAAACTGTGTGGTGTGAGGATATGTGCGGGCAAGGCAAGGGGAACATACTCTCTGATCTGCGACCATGTCCGAGTCCGAGTCCATGACGAAAGTTATAAAGAGCGTGGATTTGTTGGAATGAAAGAAAGAAAAATAAGAGAATGAAGGGACGGACGGGACGGGACGATGATGGGTGAGTGTAACACAACTTTGCTTCAAAACTCCGATCGTTACGATTGATATGATCACCAAAAAGCTCGACCCGAAACAAACAGCTCTCTTTCTCTGCGATGTTCAGACTCGCTTCAGTAAGCTCTGTTTTGGCACAAGAGTCGACTGATCACATCCTTCAAAGGCTCGGTCATTCACGGATTCGACGAGCTCGTCTCGACATGCACCAAGATGCTCAAAATCGCACAGGCTCGTGTGCCCTCCCACCCTCCGTCGGACGCCGTTTACCCCCTCATAGGTCCTCGGCATACCAGTGATCGTGACCGAGCAGAACTCCAAAGGTGACGTCCGTCCCCGCGATCCGTCGCACGCGCCTCACCCAGCACAACGCAGCGCTCGGACACACCGTACCCGAGATCGATCTGCCCGCGCTCGGTGAATTGCACGTCGCGACGATCGAGAAGTCCCTCTTCTCGATGATGACTCCCGAGGTCAAGACGTTGTTGCGAGAGCGCCCAAACCTCACTTCCATCATCTTGTTTGGTATCGAGGTCAGTTGAGCTGATTCCCGCGTTCGCTCTCTATTCCCGCTAATGTCGGTTCAGTCGCATGTTTGCGTCCTCCAAACTGCGCTCGATCTCCTTCAGGACGGATACAATGTCTACGTCCTCGCAGACGGCGTGTCCAGCTGTAACAAGGAAGAAGTCCCCATCGCGCTCGACTACATTCGCCAGGTCGGCGGACACGTTACCACAAGCGAGAGCGCCGCCTTCCAACTTCAACGTCAGACTTATCTCATAAAATCCGGTCCTCCCTGCTGACGTCATGACTTGTAGGCGAGGCCGGTACGTCAACTTTCAAGGCGTTTTCTGCTGTGATCAAGGAAGAGAAGGAGAACACGGCAAAGACTTCGCAAAAGTTACTTCAGTATCGTAGTTGGTTGTGATGTAGGTAGTCGTGGGAAAATACTCGTTGTCTCTCTCGTCATGTTCGGCAGTCTCTTTCACCTCGCCGTTGATGCTCTCCTCTTCAGCGCTTTCCTCGCAGGCGTAAAGCGCTTGACCGGTCTCACGTATGTCCCTCGTAGTCGTTCATCCGACACCGCTCACCACGTCCTCAGACCCGCCCTGTCCCAAGTACCCAACAAGGACATCCGCCGTGCGTAGCCCCTAGTTTCACTCCACTTGCATCTCATCGACCTGCAGAACTACTACGGACATACCTCGAGTTTGGTGCGTCTCATGTTCCACGCCCTCTTGGACACGCTCATCTTACCGACGCACAGGAGAGTATGCTTTAGACTTTGCCGTCGTCGTCTTTGGGGTAACTCCTCGTCGCACCTTGAAGCGCCCCGCTAACCCACCCGCAGCGCTCCAGTTCTTTTGAACGCAAACCATAAATGCTTGTCATTTCTCACATCACTTCTCGCACATAAATTATACATGCACGCAATTCTCAGTATCTGTAGTTCATCCGAGAAAGTTGAATACGAAAAAGTGGAGCACGATGGAGCCTAGTGCGAAATCGGCGAATGCTCTGGGTGTATGCGTTGAGCATACACGAGCATAATATAGTAAAGGACAACGCACCTCTCGGGTGACACGCCTTTGAATTCGGAGCGGTTTTCGGGGTGGACCTGGGCCCGGAGTGAAGCCGTGAGCACAAACTGCCCGACTGCGCTCGCGAATCTACGGTACCCGGATGAGCCAGCGGGAACTAGCATCGAGAACAACGTACCCGGCCAAAAAGGCGTTGAAAGGAAAGTTGGTGACGAGGACGCAGTAAACGAATTGGACGACACCCGACAGGACGAGGAAGAGCAGGAATGCGTCTATGAACTTGAGTCTGTCTGGTGTCTGGTGCATATACGACTTCCACAGCGAAGAGAGCGTGTTCGAGACGCCCGAGAATGGCGTCGTCTGCGAGGTCGGTTTTGGGCCAGCCATTTGGCGTGTGCGACGTGGACTTGAAAGGAAAGAAAGAAGTTACTTACTCAAAACGGAAGTCAGCTTCTTGTCATGAACACCGCTGCACTCCGTCTCGCCTCCTCGTCCCGTCCAACCTGCAGAGCATTCCGTCGACATGTACACACCCGCAAGGAACTCCCCTACAAAATAGAAGACGGCCTCGGAAACTTCATGTCCCCCCGAACCCTCCGTATGGTCGCCGTCGAGTACCAACAAGGCTTGCTCGACCGCTTGAACCAGGAATGCCGAGGTAAGTCTCTCCCTCTTTTACGCGCACTTGGTCTCGAACCCGACGTGCCAGACGTCGACGACAAGCGAAAAACGGTCGCACAGCTCGTTCTCGACACCGCTCGGTCCCAAGACCGAGCCATCACGTTCAAATACGCCAGCCACGCTCTCAATAACAGCTTCTTCCTCCATGGCCTGGTACGCCCGCTCCTTTTCTCGCCGTACGCCGTTCCCTTCATTTTTCTTTCTTCATTTTTTTTTTCGCAGCGACCCCCATCGGAAGACGCGAGCGAAAAGGTCGTCGACGCGAGCTACTTTGGCACCGCCGTTCAAAATCAATTCGGTGGCTTGGACGCGCTCCGCTCGCTCTTCTCCGCCGCGGTCGACGGTATGGCGGGCACGGGATACGTTTGGTTCGTCACAGACGCTAACCGGAACCTCGCGCTCGTGCCCACCTTTGCGTCCGGAACCCTCCTCGTCCGTTCGGGCACCGGTACCATCGAGCCGATCACTGCGCCCGTGCTTGGCGAGCCGGATGTCCTGTCCACGGCAACGTCCACGCAGGGCAGTCCCAGCCGGGGTACAGCACCCATGACGGAAGCAAGCACCGCGTTCTCGTCTCTTTCTGGTGCCCACTCGCCACTACAGCGCGACCCGTTGTCCTCTCCAACTCGGACATTCCACACGTGCGTTCCCTCTCACGAGGACTACAAGACGCGCGTGCGCTCCTTGTATGACCCCACAGCGACGCCGTCGTCCCATTCCCTACACGGTCCCCAGGACACGCGCGACCTCGCCAAGCTCGGGGACTACATCTACCCCCTGTTCTGCATCAGCGTTCACGAGCACTGCTGGCTTTTGGATCACGGGATTTGGGGCAAGGAAAAATATCTCCAGAATTTTTGGACGGTCGTAAACTGGAATCAGGTCGTCAAGAGATTCGAGACGTTCACTTCGGCGGTCTGAGGGAGGCGAGTGGGCGTTGGAGGTCGACTATCTACGACGGGCATTATGGTCGCTAATATCATGTCATGTTCACTGCTCGTTTTAGAGTCGTTTTAAGTGCATATATCATCATCCCTCAAGAACGAAACATTGGATGAAATAGGATAGACGGGCGACGTGCTACCACCTCCACTCGATCGAACCACAACTGACTGTCCGCACGCCCTTGTACATCTTGTACGCCTCGCCCGACAGCCGAACTTGGTCAACTTTGAGAGACGAGAAACTATACGAAGGGAGTTCAAAGCGTATCTGAAACGCATGCGCGGGACGCGGAATTTTCTCCCTAGGAAACAGATGGTCGATACGACGACAGAAAAAAAAAAAGAGCAAACGTACTTGCAAGTCCAAGAACCACGCAGTACCCAACTGCCGGACGAATGCATGCTCGGAATCTCCCAGCGAAGCATCTCGTCAAATGTCAAACCTAAGTCGCGAAAATAAAAGAAGACAAACGCACTTGTTTCCGCGGCTCAAACGCCCACGAACTCTCGATGCCCCCGGCAGACCCGACGCCAGACCCGGCGCTCGAGATCGTACATTGTGCTCCCGTCGCGCTGTCGCCCAGGTAGAGCTCTATTCGAACGTTTTCCATAATCTTCATCGTCCGCGAGCTAAAGA
>JBBPOJ010001184.1:0-15797 GCA_038091395.1 Leccinum rimulosum | reverse complement strand
GTGTGGGCATGCAAGGCTCTTTCGGGCGCTCGTCTGCGCTGCGAAGACATTGGATGAGCGACACAGATGATCGAATTCGGGACCCAGAAGTCACGGATCAAATAAGAGACTTTATGCCTTTCCTTCTCAGTTCAGTGATAGTCAGTGGACTCATCTTTAGAGCACAACACGTTCTCGGAAGGAAGTTCTTGATATCACTTCCGCGTTGGCCAGAACTTGGCCAGAACCCAAGGTCTGGCCAACCTGGAAGTACCTCAAAAAAATCAGAGTTGGCGACTACTTCGACCTTTTTCTATTTGGGCAATTTGTTGGTGCTCGTTGAATCGTGACGTCCTCACATAAACCCTCCCGATCCCTCACTTCGACTGAGGGGATGGCACTGAGCATGAGAATCGCTACGGTGACGCGTGAGCTGTAGCGTGTAGTGAGCACGGGTGGGCTCGAGCAGGCCGGCAAGCGAGAGGACTGAGCGAGCACAAAGGGCAATCGGCCGTGAGATCTTGGGGAGTGGAGGGTGGGGCGAAAGACGAAAGCGACTGAAACGCCGCAGCTGCCGCATGGACTTTATTCTCAGAATGTCACACATGGCAGATCAGGTTAGCGTCCGCATGTTACATACGCAACGATGTGCGAGATCAATTGATGGGCCGAAGATCCCTGATCATTGCCAACACTAGCAACTTGAAAAAAAATATCGATCAAAACAAAAAACAAAAACAAAAACGAAATGCACAAATGTAACGAAGGACGGCCACACGCACACGCCCATTGAATTTCCTCATCGCTTCCCGTTCGCCTTGCCCTTGCCACCCTTGGTAGCACCCCCCTTGGCAGCACCCCCCTTGGCAGCAGCCCCCTTTTTCTTCTTCGGTACATCGTCGTCCGATTCGTCCGAATCCCCACGCGCCCTCCCACCATCTGCCCGCTTCGAGTCCGCTGTATCGCAAAAACACGTCCATCAGCACACACCAGACAGACGTCAACACGACACTCACACTTGGCCGCTTTGCGCTCCAGCTCATCCCAATCGTCACCATCGTCACTCACGTCGTCAAACGATGCACTCCCCGAATCCTCGCTCGCGTCCGACCCATCATACGCGCTCTCCTCGACACTGCTTTCCTCAGAAACGAGATCCTCTGCATCCGCCTCGAACTCGGATTCAGTGTCGGATTCCTCCTCGGCATCGCTCTGGCAGACGAAATCGTGTTCAGTATCTCCGAATGCAATGCTTATGACAAACGCACCGCCGCACCACCGCCACCACCACCCAGGAAACTCCATCCGCCTTGCTGGAAGAAATCATATGGGCTCTCGTTGATCGTCTTCATGATCGGTCCCCAATTCAAGTTGACAGGACCCTCGCTCAACGGAATGTCGACCGAGCTGAATACGCCACACCGCGTACGGGATCAGTACAGGCACAAAAAACGATCCAAGGAAGCGACCCACTCTAGCCAATTCTTGACATCGTCTAGTTGAGCGCTCGGTATCGAGTTGATATGAAGCGGTGTTTTTGTAAAGTCTTTGAAAATGAAGACAAGATCGAACTGTTTGAGCGAGAATTGGACACGTTCCAGAGATGCAATCTCGATTTCGTTCAGAGTGACAACAAGGAAAGGTGGTTCGATAAGGTGGACCAGACATTCGGTGCTGGGTTGTAACCGACCGTTGGTTCGGAATGGAACACCCTCAAAGGACAACTCTCGGAAAGGAATGTCGACCTCGACAGTGTCTCCCGTCTGTTCACGTTTCTAGTCAGCGTCTGGAAGAGCAACGAGTCGGACGAAACCTACCGAAGTCGAAGCAGCTTCTGCGACTCGCTCCGCAAAGAGCTTAAACTCCTTGTTGAGCATCTGCCGCCGTTTTCGTTCTTGTTGTTCCATCTCAATCTCATCCTCATCTCCATACCGGTGCTTCCGCTTTCTGTTACCCGTCTCATCAAACTGAACGTCGGAGGCCTCCCGGAAGAATTGGATGTCCTACATGGTAGTCCATGAACATCAGAAATAGACAAAACACCAACACCAACTCACGTGAGCCTTCCTCTTTCCAATCATGATGGGTGCTTTGAGGTGAACATGGACGATCACAAGCAGCTCCTTATCACACGGCTGGAAAAACAGATGCTTGATGTTGCTGAACAATACATCTAATCAACCCTGATCAGCAGGTCTATGCACATCTCGTCACCCATCAACTCACCGATCTTTTGGGAGCCCATAGGCGACTGGTATCGCAGACCATTTTGGTGAATCTCGACCTCGCCGGGTAAACGTTTTCCGTCGAGGGCAGGTCGTACGAACACTTCGGGGAGCTTATGAGGTCTCCTGCCTTTGAGCTCGACCAGAACGTCTTGCTCGACGACGTCCGCCATCTCCTTCTTTTGTTGTTCCCGCTTGTTGACCTCTTTCTTCAGATCTGTAATCTGCTTCGAGATTTGGTCAAAGCGATGGCCGTCTAGCGAACGGTAGGTGACGGAGCGAACAAATGTTGCATCGGGATCTTCAAAGGGCTAGGTATACGCGTCAGCTGGTCTCGATACAAGGAAGAACGGGGCGCATACAGTCTCATCCTTCTTTCCGGCGAGTTGGCCGGGCGTCTGGAAATTAATGCGAAGATACGTATAGTCGCCCTCGTCGTTCTTGCTGACATTTTTTATGGCGTTGATATGGAAGGGCACCGCAAACCCGTGCATAGGCAGAATGATGGTTTGGGCTTTGCGATCGACGAATATCTTTGACTTGTATCAACAGGAACGTCCGAGGTACGACATACGTTCGATCACTCACCCGGAGAGTTTCCGCTTCCTTGGGCAAAGCGCCTTCACCCTTGTAGCTCAGGAATCGCTTCCATCCTTTCCCCTCCTTCTCACCGGACCCACCCCCTTCCTCCGAATACTTTGCAAGACCGGCATCCTGCAAGTTTGCGTGGAGATCCGCTTGGTGCTCCCTGATTCTAGCGACGGTGGTCTGCAACACCTCCTCTTGAGCGGCGCTGCGTGTCTTGTTGCGCAATACTTTTCCGCCGACGGTCTTGTTCTTGGCGGGCGAACCGTTGGGGATGGGTTTCGTCGGAGGAGGTGCCTTGGTAACTTTCGTCGGTTTTTCCTCTTCATCGTCGGCCGTGTTCAGGAAGAAGAGTGTCTCTTTTGGTGATTTAACGCCATCGGTGAGGAACGTTGCCTTGTCGGTCCCGACACGGACAGTGTCGACGAGGTGCAGCGCGTACCTACCCAGATGGTCATGACATGAACACCGGACATTTTAAGAGGGAAGACTTACTTCTTTCCAGACTCGTCTACGAGATCAGTGAATCCCAGCACCAAGTTGAACACCATGTTCGCCTTGAGTCGACGTCCATTTTTGGGTGAGAGAAGGTACGCTGAATCTCTGAATTCAATGCCAATCTACAACCTAATCAGTATCTTACGGAACATTGAATGTCATAAGCGTACCACTGAACCCAGGTTCTTGACAAAGTTTTTCTCCAGGTCTGGCTTCTTAGTCCGGACATATTCCACAGCAAATTGATACATGTCACGCAGTGTCTTTCCCTCCTTCATTTCCCGCACGACCTCGGACTGTAAGGAGACCAAGAGATTGTAAATCTCTTCTTGTTCCTGTGCGGAGTCAGGCGTGGTAATGCATAATGCAAAGGCCTACACTAACCTTTGAGGGATCAACGATGATACTACGACCGAGGTTTGCACAATAGCCCTTGTAACGCAACCCAACAGCGATGACGAACACGCCCTTGTGAGCAATCAAGTCCGTCGACGATTCGGCAGTCGAGCGAAGGTCGTAACCGGTGCTTGTGGACCGAGATTGGATGATAGGGGTATAACAGAACTCGGTCGCCCCCCAGTCGATCTAGAATGGTATTCCATGAGTAAAGCACGGAGATGCGCGATAACAACGGAGACGCACATCACTCAGCCCACGTCCCTTGCTCCACACTTTCATATCGGGACCTTTTGCACCCTCCCCATCCCCCGTTCCAATCCGAGACTCGATTTGACCAGCGAATTGCTCATGCGTGATTTTGGCTTCTTTGTCTAGAATGGTCTCGAGCTTGAGTACGATGTGGTGAATGAGCAGTGTCGATGTCAAGTTTGCAGCCGTGCGGATGATTTTCTGGAAGAGCAACATGAGAATTAATCATCACGCTGTAGTAGTCGCTGCTCACTAGTTCGTCTTCATCCTTGACTGACATGACGGTGGATAGTGCCGGGGCCATGTCAACTTGTTCAGGTTTGTTCTTGAGGCTGTCTATACCCTGATTCCATTCAGTGATCAATTTTCCGTGATAGGTTTCTTTGATGAGCGTGGCGACGCGTGTATACTTTGAATAGGCCTCGATGAACTTGGGCAGGGCATCCGTCGACGCTTCTTTCGCCTTGGCCTGAATCAAGATTTCGATCGGCACCGGCGGGCTCCCATCTTGTATCTGTTGTAAAACTTTGGCTGCGACATTGAAAAGGCATTGTTAGAAAGACGACGCGGTGCATCCGGGTCCTGTGCGTACCTTTACTTGCCGAACACAAAAAGAGTAACCTCTCCTTGTCGAAAAGCATAAAAGTAGAGGGGAATTCGAAGCCTAGTAGCCACGTCTGTGCGAGAGCCCGTCAAGTTGACAATTTCACCGGTATGTCCAACTCACTCACTTGAAACGCCGTGCCCTTCCGGACGGGCTCGTCTTCGGCCGCTGGGTCCCCAGACAGCAACAAAAGTGCGTCTGCGTTTGCCACCGAGCCCATGTCATCGTTGACGCCCGCACTCTGGAAATCGCGCAACGTTATGTGAGTTAGGGACACGAAAGAAACAACATGCGCACGTTCCAACCGTCGTAAATGCTCTTTAGACGAGCGTTGATGAGGGTCTTGTTGAGTTGTACTGCCATTTTGCCTTGTACAGCGACGTGGCCACGCGCGAGGTCGTTGTAAGGAGCGTACGTCGGAAATTTACGAACGCGTTCATCAGAGGGTGTCCATTAGTCAGCAACACCCGCTTATCCACAACCATGTCTGAACGAAAAGGTCAGTGTCTATTCGAATAATTCTGTTTCTTGCTAACAATCGAATAGTATTGAACAAGTACTTCCCCCCGGATTTCGACCCTTCGCTCATTCCCCGAAGAAGGGGTCCAAAGAACTCGCAGCAGGTCGTTCGTCTCATGGCACCATTCTCTATGCAAGTGTTGTTTCACTTTTCCTTCTTCTTTCTTTCACTAACAGCATATATAGGCGATGTAACACCTGTGGAGAGTACATTTACAAGGGCAAAAAGTTCAATGCTCGCAAAGAGACCGTCGACGGAGAGGATTACTATGGCATCAAGATCTTTCGATTCTACATCAAGTGGTAAGCGCTGTCCTGGTCATCATTCTCAACGCTTTTCTTACTACGTCTCCAGTACCCTATGTTCTGCAGAAATCACGTTCAAAACCGACCCAAAGAATACCGACTACACTGCAGAACACGGTGCATCGCGCAACTTTGAGCCGTGGAGAGATGAAAAGGAGGAGGAGGAAGAGGATCGTCTCGCACGGCTAGAAGAAGAAGAGAACAATCCCATGAAAGCGCTCGAGAATCGAACGGTCGATGCGAAGCGGGAGATGGACATACTCGACGCCCTACAAGATATCCGCGCCAGGAATGCTAGAAACGAGCGGGTGGGACACGCTGTCGATTTGGTTGCCAACATACGAGTGGAGGATTTGGAAACAGAGGAAGAACAGCGACAAAGAGAAGAGGAGGAGGAAGACGAGAAGCTCGTACGAGACGTTTTCTCTAAAGTGACCACGCCAGCTCCACTAGTCGGCCAGTCGTCGAGCTCGAGCTCATCATCACAACCCGAAGCATCGACTTCGCAACCCGTCACTGTCAAACGGAAAGCTGGGGACATAGAGCCTGACCTCTACGCCCTGCTTCCAGATTCCACGCGCGAACTGATCAACTCAAAGACCGCCACTGCGGCACCGTCTGCGAAGAAACCCAAACCTAATCTGAAATCCAAACTGGGCATCAAGGTCGCGAAGAAGGGCAAAGTTGCAGTATAGGTCCATCTTATTTATGTCTATCGTCGCTGTAATACTCATGAATGTGTTGCAAGAATACATGTGATACCTAGTTCTGTAGGTCGACCACGATTGCTGACCCACTCCGTTCAATGGCTGCGTTCACCGACACACGCGGTACTCCTGTGCCTGCTATCTTGTCGACACAGTATCCCGCAGCCTCGTGGATGTGACCAAAGACGTGCATTCGACAATGCTTCAGCTCTTTCACCCTGGAGGAAAGTGTCTCGCATCCTGCATCTTTCCCTCTTCTAGTCTTGTCGAGCGTCCGATATGGCGGGGTGTGGGTAATCAGAATCTCAGTATCACTGGGTATCCTAGCGTATATTGCTGGAGAGGTACCATTAGACAAGACCATGTATAACGTATGGACAAGCAACACACCTTTGGCTTCCTTTGCAGACTCGTACTGAAAGGAACCTTGAACGAAGAGTGGGGCTGCCTTGAATGATAGTTGATCAAATGTAAAACATCGTGGTGAGAAAGGCACTCACTGGCGATCCGTACACTTTCCAAACCCTACCCGTCGGTGTGGTGATGTGTAATGGCTCGTGCTCGAGGTAATGCATCCCAAACGCCGCTTGACTGCGAACATACGCTCGAGTCTGTTCGATTACCTGTCGGCATCCGACCGTCAGAGCTTTTTGCATTCCTGCACAGCGAAGGGCGAACCGACCTGAGAACCCAACCCCCAATCGCCATGTTCACCCCATTTCTGATCCAGACACAGCTATCGCCAACGTTAGTATATTCCACCGACTTGATCGTTAGGCCCACAACGCACGTCATGATTCCCAGCAACGATACTACGAAACTCATGAGCCACCAAGGTCACGTAACCACCGTGCCACAACAGAAATGACACTCACACTTTCACGGGATGGTCAAACGACTTGAGCCACTCTATCGTCGTCGCCATCTGCGACGGATGCCCCCAACTGCTCAGATCTCCAGCGTGCAAGAGCACGTCCCCAGGTGGAACGCGGTACTTGCGCGAGTGGGTGTCTGAGATGCAGACGAAGCGGGTCCAAGCGGGGCCCGGGTGCGCGGGAAGTCGCTTTCCCTCGACGTCAACGTGGATGGCATAGTTTGTTCCACCTTGATTACTATTACTGGGAGCGGGGGCGGCAGGGGTCATTCGGATATCGCGCTGTTGGTTGGTCTTCAAGTTGGTAACTCTGAGTCCCAAGCCCCAAGTTATAAGTTCGTGAGAGGCACAGCAGGTGGAAGTCACACAGGTTTAGACTGTGGCCGCAGGCATATGAGAACTGCGAGTCAAACTTCCTGTTCACTATGAAGACGACCCACTTTCCACATTCGCTTGTGGGTGTAAGAAGCGCGATTATACTATTGACAAAAGAAAAATCCCAGAAGTCGTTTTCTACGCCAACTGATGATTGGAACTACTGAACGTCGACTTTACGAATACTATCCATCAATTCCTCCAACGGCGTCTCCGTCCGGATCTGAACCTTGATGAAACAGTCCGTCGCGACACGTTTGTACTGCACGCGACTCTCGGAGGCGAGTAACAGCGCACCGAACGGCTGTCTGAGCCGAGCGACAAGCCGCAGTGCACGCGCAGCTAGATCAAATCGAGAACTGATGCCCGAGAAATCTTCGTCGATAAGAGGGCTGATCCACGGATGAATCAGCACCAATCCCTCCATCCCTACCAAGTCGTCCTTGGTCTCGATCCGCACGTCACCAAGAGCGGTCGTTATCGCGCGATAGACAGGAAGGAAGGTGTCGGAATCGTGTTCTGGGAGACGTTCGAGTTTCTTGAGAGGGAAAACGAGACCAGAAAGTCGCAGTCGACCGGCGACCAGCGACACAGGTGGGAGATTATATAGCTGCTCGTACAGTTGACGAGACAAGGAAGGATCAGGCAACGACCGATGCAAGACCTTGATGACACTATCCATCTTCGCAGTCTCGATGGATTGGGGAACGTGCGGGGGAACGACTTGATCATAAACGGCGAGATCCAAAGGGAGGTAGCTGTGATTACTGCCTGAGATTCCAGTCCAGGCGAGAATCGTAACAGCGTCGGACCGCATGAGGATGTGTTCTAAGAGACGACCAACTGCTCGCTTGCCCTCGCATATATGACCCGGAGTGCGACATCAAAGATACCAAACAAGGAGTATGCAATATCTTCTACTCGTGTCGTTCGCGATTCGAAGCCAAGTACAACTTCTCGCGCGCCCTCGTCATCCCTGGCTGAAGCGTAGCAAGGGCTTGGGTAGCAAAATTGGTTGCCTGTTCCATCTCGGAGATGATGAGGGGCGATTCCTTGTGATTGAACATGTCGAGATCAAGGTATGGCTTCCAATCTTCCGTATAGAATTGTACGACCTTCGACGCGACGTACTCTTGGTATGTCCAGCCACGAGTGTTCCAGATACTCTTCCACAGAGAGCCCTTCTCCTGCGATCTGGAGTGGACACCGAGAAGATGGATAATTGTGAGCGCCGCGCGACGATACCACTGAAACATAGCGACAACCGATTCTTGTTGAACTCCCTTGTCGCTCTGGTTGACACAGCACGTATCACTCCATCCCCACCGGAAGCGACGAGACTGCACGAGCTTGCAGAAGTTGACGAGTTTGTCGTTCGCGGGGGATGCAGGGAGTCCATAGATTAGGGTATTCTCGACCATTTGCGATGGCTCGGGTGGCTGCTACCTGTGCGAGAACGAACGGTTTCGCGGAGATGATTAATTTTGTGATCTAATAGATGAGACTGTCAACAACGTTGTATTGATGGCGGAGAGAACGTACCTGAACTTTCTTTGAGGGTTTCCTTTTTCTGATTGGACATAGCAAGCT
Organism: Leccinum rimulosum; assembly: GCA_038091395.1. NCBI lineage: Eukaryota > Fungi > Basidiomycota > Agaricomycetes > Boletales > Boletaceae > Leccinum > Leccinum rimulosum. The sequence goes on along the minus strand of JBBPOJ010001184.1, from coordinate 6,887 downwards.
GGCTACGCAGTCCTTGAACAGTTTTCTCGAGATTTGCTACATCGACCTCTGGTGGGAATAAATATTAGCGCAGCGGAGTGATTCAAATAATAAGCACACTTTGACGGGCATCACTATCACGGAGAGCCAAATGCATGTCGTCAATGCCTGGTTTTTCAATCTTCAAGCGACGGATGTCTGGTTCCAAGCGCACCTGGAGCAGCAAAGGACAAAATGACAAGGTCGTGATCTCACACGAGCAGCGTTACTCACATTGTTGCGGTAGGGTGAGGGAAGGATCCCACAAAGATTCCGCAGCGTGATTGCCTTTTTTCCGGCGGTCGCAATGACATAGCTTGAAATGGCCATGGACAAGATGGGGTAGGAGTGGTGGATGACAGTCCCAATTTGTTGATGTGTCTCGGTGTCCCATAGTGAGAGCGACGAATTAGCGGAGGCTGCGATGACTCTGTCGTTGCATGCCAGTGCGATACAGCTTGGTTCGTCGTGGCTGTGGATGCGCCATTTCGCGAGCGTTTTCTTGGCGGACACGTCGAGACAGTGAATATTGCCGTCATAGGACAAGGCAAAGAGGCGGTTCGAGTCGCTGGCCCAGGCGAGGAATCCGTTGAGATATGAGTTAACCCCAATTGGAAAGTCTGCGAGGACGTTGCTGCCGTCATAGATGTGAACGGAATGGAGATACGACATGGCAATAGCAATGCGTCGTCCGTTGGGAGAGAACTTTACCGCGACCACAACATGGCTGTGTTCCAATGGGCCAAGGAGTCGCTGACCATCAGAACGAGACCAGACGCTGAGCGTATTGTCCCACGATCCTATTGCGATTTTCGTCCCATCTGTTGAAACGTCCACCGCAATCATCCATCTTTTGAATTCTGTCACCTTTTTGTGGGTTTTCGCATCCCAGACGATTACTTGACCACTCCCCGTCCCACACACGATCCATTTGCCATCGGGTGTGACTGCCAGGTCAAAAACTGAACTCCCAGCGTCCATTGGCTTCCCCACCTCCTTGCCATCCTCCACTCGCCATTGTCGAATCTTCCCTCCATATCCTGCGCTCACGACATACTTCCCATCAGCAAGGAAAGCCACCGAATATATCAGACCTTGAGCAACGATTTCGATTGAATCCGCGTCAGGTGCGACATTGGAGGAGGAGCCTTTTCCTTTCAATTCCTGTGTCACTATCAGTAACTCTCTTTCGTTGGTCGCCGATGTTTGCACCTGCTGACCACCGTCCAAGGGAAGTGGGCTGTCCGCCCTACTCGGCTCTGTTGCTCTCGTCAGCGACGTTCATCGATGGCTTACTACTCACCATTCCTCTTCCTTGAGCGCAACCTGTCAAACATACTGGGTCAGGTACAAAGAAAGAGAATGTCGTGTCATTCAGTCACAGCACACCTTCATCGCCTCGCATACACGTGCAAGCTTCTCACGCAGGAGCCCTGTGCCCTGGGCGCTCGCTTTCATTGATATCTCGCTCGCCTTTATGTGTACATAAAATCGCTATCGCGGTATCTAATCAAGATATCAGTCGAGGATTCTGAGGACAGTTTCTCTCATCTCGTTTTGACATTTCTCGTCAGATGTTCGCGTCCATGAAGCGGCGTCACTATCTGATTGTTATTTCACAGAACAATGAGCTAGCAACGTGATTCCAGACCAACTTTGACTGGTGCAAATCTTCCCTATCGTACACCACCGTTGGTCCTCCTCCGATTATGTGCTACAAACGTACTAACCCTTGAACACCAGGGGACACGTCGCCCGCTCAGACACGCGCTCCCAGCACGCATTTTCACACACCTCGATTATGATTGAAAAACCAGTGAGGCATATTCGACATTCAAGAGGACACATCCGCAAGAAGTGAGAAACGATGGGTGATGCAGAACCTCTTGCAAAAGGGGCAGATGCATCTGAGCGCTATCTAGGCACGTTCTTGAAAACACATCTCATATGATAATTGACAATATAAATGAACATGTTTGCGTTCCCGTGTATAGTTCGAAACAAACTTACCCATCTCACAGCAAAACATATCAGCTCTCACCTATCCGCTCCCGGACGAGGCCAATTCTCGATCGATACTCTTTGATATGGCATTCGTGTCAGTCCCAGTACTGACTGGCTCGAATGCCCTGATCCCCTTAGTAGTGGCCGGTCAGAGTGCACGAACTCATTCACGAATGGTATAACTTCGGCAGATTATACGCACGGTCACCAGACCATTGATCATTCCTATCGTTAGTGAAGCTCATATCAGCGATAGCGATCACTCACGCCATCCTCACAGGCAACATATAAGTAATTGCCTTCTTCAACGAATTCGGGATGTGATGCTTTGGACGCGGCGTGGAAAGTCGTACCACACAAGACGATTCGACGATTCCGCGACCAACAGAGATCAAACTTCAAGGACGGATCGCCCGTCGTTCACATACTACCCATGCTCCGAATGAGTTGACGTCTCCTTTGTTCTTCTTTTAAATCTGGGACAGTTTACCCTATGACAGCGTCACTTTATCCTCTTGTCCCGCGGCGAATTGTGCGAGAGAACTGCATCCGTCGCAGTTGGCGACGACGACAGAGTGGCTCAGGTCGTTTGACCATCCCGTGAAGGTGTGAGTGTGCCATTTCCCTCTGTTTTGGCGATAGGTTCCAGCATGTATACGCAATCGTTGTACAAGCTCGTGTCGTATCTCAAACCGTCCACCGCGTGCAAGAGCACGTCCCCAGGTGGAACGCGGTACTTGCGCGTGGGTGTCCGAGAAGCAGACGAAGCGGGTCCAAGCGGGGTTCGGGTGCGCAAGGAGTGACGAGTCGCTTTCCCTCAACGTTGACGTGGATGGCATTGTTTGTTCGACCTTAACTACTGGGAGCGGGGGCGGCGGGGTTCACCATTCGGATGTCGCGCTTAGTCTGGTGACCAGCCCGTCTATGAGGTTTGTTGGTCACGGGGTGGCAAACCGTCTCTCCCTTGAGCGCAACTTGGAAGACATACCGGGTCAGGTACAAAGAGAATGTCTTGTCGTTCACTCACAGGCTACAGCATGACTTCATCGCCTCGTCTGCACGTGCACGCTCATCCACTCTCACGCATTTACCCTGTGTCATGGGCGCTCGCCTTCATGCGCACGTGCCATCACTATTATATATAGTCGTTTTTCTCTCGATTCTCGACGGTCTAAGCCAGATAGCGCACCTATCGATCAAGGATTTCGAGTACAGTTTCTCTCATCTCATTTCGACATCTTTCGTCTGATAAGTTCTCCTGGCCTCACTATCTGATTATCATCATCTCGCGGAACTGAGCTAGCAACGTGATTCCTCGAGTTGCAGACCCACTTCCACTTGCGCACTCAAGAGACAATTCTTCCATGGCGTACACGTCCGTTGATCTTCCGTCCCATTGCGTGCTCCGAATATACGTCACCCGCTCAAACTCAACACGCGCTTGTTTTCACTACCCTCCTCCTTCTAATGACGACTTGAAGATGAAACCGCCGGTATGACGCATGTTCGACGTTCTAGAGGACACAGTTCGCGGAACTGAGAAATGGTAGGTAATGCAGGATCTGGTATGAAAGAGTCATATGCATCTACACGCTTTCTAGGTACGTTCTTGAGAACACGTTCCGTTTGATGATCGAAAAATTGAACGACGGAGATCGCTCTGACGCCATCCTCACATCCAACATATATCTAATTGCTGGACCGTTGCACAGCAGGTGGAACGTCAAGTCACACAGGCTGTGATGGCCTTGAGGCGTATGAGAACTGAGAGTCAACCCTGTTCACTAAGAAGACTTTCCACAAATCCCCCCATTCGTTTGTGGATCTGACTGAGCATTGACCCAGGCAGAATGATATTATCCAATGGTGGACATGGTATAAGAAGCGCGATATTGGCAAAAGAAAAATCCCAGAAGTCGTTTTCTACACCGTCCAAGGATTGGAACTACTGAATGTCGACTGTACGAATACTATCTATCAATTCCTCCAACGGCGTCTCCGCCCGGATTTGAACATTGATGAAACAGTCCGTCGCGACGCGTTTGTACTGCACGCGACTCTCGGAGGCGAGTAACAGCGCACCGAACGGCTGTCTGAGCCGAGCGACAAGCCGCAGTGCACGCGCAGCTAAATCAAATCGAGAACTGATGCCCGAGAAATCCTCGTCGATAAGAGGGCTGATCCACGGATGAATCAGCACCAATCCCTCCATCCCTACCAAGTCGTCCTTGGTCTCGATCCGCACGTCACCAAGAGCGGGCGTTATCGCGCGAGAGACAGGAAGGAAAGTGTCGGAATCTTGTTCTGGGAGACGTTCGAGTTCGTTGAGAGGGAAAACGAGACCAGAAAGTCGCAGTCGACCAGCGACCAGGGACACAGGTGGGAGGTTATATAGCTGCTCGTACAGCCGAGGAGACAAAGAGGGATCAGGTAGTGACGAATGCAAGGTTTTGATGATACTATCCATCTTGGCAGTCTCGATTGGTTCAGGAACGTGCGGGGGAACGACTTGATCATAAACGGTGAGATCCAAAGGGAGATAGCTGTGGTTACCACCAGAGATCCCAGTCCAGGCGAGAATCGTGACAGTGTCAGATCGCGTGAGGATGTGTTCCAAGAAACGACCGACTGCTCGCTTGCCCTCGCCATATATGACCGGGAGGGCGACATCAAAGATACCAAACAAGGAGTATGCAATATCTTCTACCCGTGTCGTTTCGCGCTTCGAAGCCAAGTACAATTTCTCGCGCGCCCTCGTCAGCCCTGGCTGAAGCGTTGCGAGGGCCTGAGTACCAAACTTTGTGGCCCGTTCCATCTCTTCAAGAATAAGGGGTGATTCCTTGTGATTGAACATCTCCAGACCGAGGTACGGCTTCCAATCCTCCGTATAAAATTGGATGACCCTCGAAGCGACGTACTCCTGGTATGTCCACCCGCGCGTGTTCCAGATACTCTTCCACAGAGACCCAGGCTCCTGTGTATCCGAGAAAACACCGACAAGATGGACGATCGTCAGTGCCGCACGACAATACCACTGAAACATGGCAACAACAGATTCTTGCTGAACTCCTTTGTCGCTCTGGTTAACACAGCATGTGTCGCTCCATGCCCATCTGAAACGGCGGGACTGCACAAGCCTGCAGAAGTTGACGAGCTTGTCAATCGTGGGGGATGTGGGTAGTTCATAGATGAGGGCATTCTCGACCATTTGGAAAGATGGCTCGGGTGGCTGCCACCTGTGCGAGAACATCACGTATTCGTAGAACTTCTCCACCTCCCTCTTTATGCGCGCCAAGTCAAGCAGATTGTGAGTAGTCATGGAAGACCGCAACTGGTTGAATATAGGGAATTGTTCGAATGCTGCTGCTTGCTGTGCCTTGTCGTAGAGACGCCCAGTGGCGGTGTCAATGAGTGCGCGGGGTATGTCATGGATGGTGTCCTCGATGACCTTGCGGATCAGTGGAGTGGTATCGAGGTATCCTCTCCGGAGGGCTATTATCAACACAAAATCAACCCATGTCGTCTGTGCAATATGAACAAGACAGGCTCACCCCGAATTTGTGGGTCAAGTGATTTCTCCGTGCTCGACATCATCATCTCAAATGCATTGAATGCCTCCTCGTAGCGCCCCATGGTATGTAATACAGCATGTTTCCTTTTGTATCCTCTGTAGCACAATGGGTTGCGTTCAATATCCTGGTCGTATTGTCAATGCCATCAACTTGACAGGACGCGTGAGTGAATCCATACCATAGTAGCAGTCCTTAGTTCGTCCTCCAAATACCCTACTCGCGCCTTGCAGCATTTGACTATGATGTCATTTATGTTTTCCGGGTCAAGTGAGAGTACGCTTGAGTAGGATCCGATTGCAGCATGGTGGTTCTTCGCGTCGTTCGCTTCATCACCCCGCTTTTCCAGCTTCTTGATATAGCGTTGCTGAAAACCTTGGAAAACTTTCAGCCAAGTCTCAGTGTCATAGCGGGTACTCACTCGATTCCCATTGTGATCGTTCATCCGGGCCAGTCGTCTCCTGCGATAGCTTGCCCTTCATATCTTGGAAACATTCAATCGCCTCGGTAACACGATCGTCGTCTTCGAGAACCTCACAGATTGCACGGTAAGCATGAAATTTTGTAACTTTGAGCTGAACGGAACCAGTCAACAAGCTGTTCTAAACAACCACATGAAATATACCTTGTCTGCGGTACACAACGCCTCACTCGTTGAGTAACGAACAAGTGCCATTCTTGCCCATCCCGTCAATACACCTTCCGGAGGCGATGATGTGAGCAACAATATAGTGGAGTAGGCTGACAGTGCCTCGTCGTGTTTCCTGGCACTCGATGCCTCATCTCCCATTGTCCGAAGCTCTGACAAGCATTTGGCCGTGAATTCTGATGGCAGGGATCGAACATATTCTCTTATGATGTGTTGAAGAAACTAACCTTCCTGCCAGTCAACTATTGATTTGTGTTGCTTCAGATTCACTGTCATTGCGCTCGCGATCTCGACGAGACGCTGTGCAGCATCGTATATGTGACCCTGGGCATACAACCTTTCGCACTCGTCCTTCTTCTCATGGGCACGAAGCGCGTCGCGTAACTCTTGGACGGCTCGCTCGCGGTCAGCTATTTTTGTGCCATGGGCACAGCAAACAGGTCAGGGAGAGGCGTACGTTGGGATGATAACAAACAAACCTAAGTTCGCTTGCTGCATGTCAAAGTCAGCGTGTAGTGACCTGGTCGTCTTGGTTAATTGATCGACTTCCTGTTTGGAGGTGGCAAGCGCGCGGTCGAGTTCCTGAACGGTTTCGCGGAGATGGTCTATTTTGAGATCTAATGGATGAGACGTTGTGTTGATGACGG
>JBBPOJ010001183.1:0-15806 GCA_038091395.1 Leccinum rimulosum | reverse complement strand
ACAGGCCGGCCAAGTGGACGGATATGGAGGACACTGCGATGCACGCGACCAGGTCGGTTCCGGGGATGGACCCCCGCGCGTTGCATGAAGACGACAAGGATGGGTACCTGCCTGCAGTACTGCCGCCCTACGATATCATCGCGGAACATGAGCGTCGGAATCGTCATTCTCATCACCATCAACAACAAAATCATGATCCGGGTCGGTCCCCATATGGCTCGATCGTGCCCGTGCCATCACTCAAGGTCAAGGTCAACACTCGGTCGTCTTCGTCTTCGCCGAACATGGTGGCTGTCGATCTGGAGCGCGAACGGGGACGGGACCGAGATGTGCAACGGAATTTAGAGAGGGACAGATATGGAGACGGGGACGATGGATCCACGGGGTCCAATGGGTCGACGGTCGTGCTCAAGCCGAACCGGTTGAACTATGCTGGGGACGTCGAGCTCGGCGAGGTGATGTCGGTCTTCGTCGGTGGTTCCGTCTCGGCGATGACATCGTCACCGGTCTCTACTGGATCCACGTTCGCGTTCACTTCAACGAGGAGGCGGGAAAGGAGTGGCGTGAGCAGCTTGGTGCATCAATGGCGCTCGCCTATCGGTGGGTACTTTGATCTTTTCTGCTGGTTGATGCTTACGCCTCGCCGGATCTCTACCTCTCTTCTCGATCACCCTCGCACACTGTCTCACCTTTGGCTGTTATGTGAATTTGGGGTCTTTGTCTCTCTCGCCTCTCGTCTTGCAGAGATCGGGCGGCCGACAGTAGCGCGGTGGCCGCGACAGCTGTGACGGGCATGTAAGCTGTAAGTGAAGCGCTAGGGGACTTCGGACTGGTACGGTAGGCGAGGGATGCTTGTATAAAAATTTAACATTGAACAATCCCCAAGTTCTTTTTCGTTATTTCATGTCGCGTTTTGAGCTATCGCCTCTACGTACTTTGTCCCCGTTGAAAGTGGAACATATGCATCACCGTTAACGTGATGGCATCGGCCCCTTCGCAATTGTTCACTTGACTCGTTGACGAGGGCTTTTAAATCATCGAGTGACTCCGAAAACAAATACACTACTATGATATGTACGTGGCGATCTGAAAGAAATATATAGTTCCTACGCAGAAGGCTAAAACCACAAAATGACCAGTTCCGTGGTATCGTCGAAACCAAAATGGACCGTATCCTGAAATTGGGTCCAGAAACGAAAGCCCTCGTCCCTGAAATCATCGCTACACTCCAACAAATTGCAGGCAATTCATCCAGTGCACCTAAGGCCGCAACCTCTGAAAGGGCGGTTCAAATCACAATCCCCTGCCAGTGGTCATAGCAAGTCCTGGAGTGGTCGACGAAGACTCGTCCATGATGGAGTCAGTGTCCCAAGAGTCGAACTCCCCCAAATCGTAGAGAGAACGGAACGGTGGACAACTACTCAAAAACTGTTTGATCGTGGAGATTATCGTCCCTGTGGCAGGTCTCTCCGCTTCAGGTGACCAGCAATATTGAATGAGATCCCAATACGAGTCATCTATCGCCCGAGATGCCGGTCGCTCCGGTTTTTGCCCCCTTGCCAACCGTAAAACAACAGCGGCGTCCGCCCGAACTTCCGACCACGGTTGTTTACCAGACAATACCTGCAGATATAAGAACAAGACTTGTTTTCGTGCCGAATGAACTTACCTGGAGGGCAATACAGCCCAAAGAATATATATCGCTCCTAGTGGTGGGGCTGAACGACTCCTCCGGATCGACCTGCTCGGGTGCAATCCACCGCAAGGTTCCTGGACGTGCAGTAGATCTCTGGAGATAGCTCAATGCTTCGGGGATACTCCCAATTAGGGAGGAATATCCAAAATCAACTAGACGTGGCTTATACTCTGCGTCGATAAGCACATTGTTCTGTCCTCTATTGAGATCACAATAGCACCGATGATCTCGTGACTCACGCTGTTCAGGTCACCATGGACGACGTCGTAAGAATGCACTATGGTGTGTTATTTTGACAGATGTTTGAAGATGGTAGTGGAGACCCACGATAGTTCAGGCCATTGGAAATATCCAGGAGCTGATTTACAGAGTTAGACGACACAGAAATGACCGAAATAAAGTAAACGCACGAATCTGAGTCGCTGTACCTCGTCAATACGGTCATCATGCTTTGCCAAGAATTCGTGAAGAGATCCGTTGGGCATCCACAGCGATACTAACGACACGGAACCCAGCAACCCGAATCCATACGCAATACCGAGGAAGGGAACGACGTTGATGTGGTCTAGTCTCTTCCAAATCCCGAGTTCTCTGCGGTGCATCTACAAGGCTATTCAGACCGCGTTTTCGCTCACTACATGCGTAGCCTATACCTTGAGGGATTGATCGTCTCCTTCCATCTTATACTTGAATCGAACAGCCTTCACTGCAGCCTGAAAAAAAGTGATCAATTACGGTCAACCAGGAGTGAAACGACATGCCAAACCTGTTTTCGTGTGAACCCATCATGTAGGTCACATTTGTACACGTCGCCGAAGCCCCCTCCGGCTGAATATTGAATTTCGATTCTAACTAGATCTCTTGTGAGGTCTGGTGGCGGGGGAACTTGAGTGCTGGTAAAGTCGATTCGAACCAAGCAGACGTGTCAGGCAATCACGCTGGTGTAGTGAGAAGACATACCGTAAACATGATGATTGGGAGTGTCGTGGTGGCCCTGGGGATGTATTGAAATGTGAATGAGGTGTCGATTGCACCTTGATACCGGCAGACCTGTAAGCGATTCGATGAATAGTCCTTGTTGGAAAATACATACAACCAACGATAGGTGAGAATCCCGTGGTCGTTCTTTGGATGGACGGGGTGCAAGAGGGAGCTACGAGGGCGTCAGGTGGAACGGTGCAGACCATACGGTTCGCCTTGCCTGGAGCCGCGGGTAAACAATGAAACCGAGTACCAACGCATATATGATGGGTGATTACCGTTTTATCGACAAAATTCGACCAAGACACGCGCCATACATATATATTTCCATCCACCCCTGCTGATATCACGAGTTCTTGAGACGCGGAGAAATAAACATAGCGGACGCGTTCAGGATGTTCGAAAGGTTGTCCAACGGAACGTCCAGAAGTTACATCCCAGAACCGAACAGTGTAATCATCAGATGCGCTCGCAAGAATCGATCCATCAGGCGAAAGGGAGAGAAAGTTGATAGAGTAGGTATGACTTGTCAATTGTCGAATTTGCTGTCCCGTTGCGGAGTCCCAAACGCGGATGGTTTGGCCCCAGGCTCCTCCAGAGAAGAGCCTGCTGCCATCGTGCGACCACAGAACGCACTTGACACTCTTCTTGTGGCCTCTCAGCGGACCAAGCACCGGATGACCATTTTTGACATCATAAACGTGGATGGCCCTGTTGGTGTCATATGTGAGTTTGTTGCTATCGGGAGAGAAGCACATGCTACACACAACGTCGCCCATGGTGAGTTTGATGAGGGTGACCAGATCCCCATTCGAACCCATGGCATAAATCTTGATGACATAGTAACCACCGACTGCAACGAGGCGATCGTCCGGCGATATTGCAAGCGAACTGATTTCACCTGCACAATTCCATTCTTCGACAAGTGCGTGCGATTCGGCGTCCCATACTTTGATCCAATCCTTGATACCGCTGACAATCTTTGTGCCTTCCCCAGTCACAGCAATTTTCCAAAAGATACCAAGGTCTTCATGCTCCATCGCTATCCCTACTTGCCCTCCACTTTCTAAATCCCAAACCTTTGCAGTTCCATTGCCGGAACCAGTTACAACCCATAGTCCGTCAGGATGACACGCGACGGGGAAGTCAAAAGGATAGTCTTCATTCACCCAGGATTGTATAATCCTATGCGGCTGGAAACTACTCTCAGCATGCGGTTCTGATGTGATACTCGACATGCGTGCAGGTAAAGCGCTTTGGTGGAGGATGGGCTTTCGTGCCAGTGAGGGTGGGTGATGAAGGGAGATATAGGCGCCAGATTATACTTAAACCACTACAGCATTTGTGCCACGAGGCAAAGGCAGTGCACGCTCAACTTCGTGCCCTGCGGTGCTGCCGCCGTACTATGAAGTGGTCGCGGGACATGGTCCGACATAGATATCGGTGTCGGTGTCGGGATCGTCATTCTCATTCTCATTAACGAAATCGTGATCTGGGCCCCATGGTTGACAGGGACGATGAATCCACGGGGGTCGACGGTCGTGCTCAAGCCGAACCGGTTGAACTATGCTGGGGACGTCGAGCTCGGCGAGGTGATGTCCGTCTTCGTCGGTAGTTCCGTTTCGGCGATGATGAGATCGTCACCGGTCTCTACTGGATCCGCGTTCGCGTTCGCGTCGACGAGGAGACGGGAGAGGAGCGGCGTGAGCAGCTTGGTGCATCAGTGGCGCTCGCCTATCGGTGGGTACTTTGATCTTTTATTTTTGGTTGCCAGTGATGCTAAGTCGGATTTCCGTCTTTCTTTTTGATCCCTCTCGCACACTGCCTCACCTTTGGCTATTATGTAAATGTGGGGGTTTATCTCTCTCGCCTCTCGTCTTGCAGAGATCGGGCGGCCGACAGTAGCGCGGTGGCCGCGACACCTGTGACGAGCATGGAAACTGCAAGCATGTTGTACCTGGAGGCTTGTAGAGGTGCTGGGGGACTAGGGACCGGTACGGTAGGCGAGGGATCTTTCATGGAAATTTGACGTTGAACAATCCCGAAATTATTTCTCGTTCTTTCATGCCGTGTTTCGAGCTATCGTCTCCACGTACTCCGTCCCCGTCGAAAGTGGAACATCATAGTTACTACGTGACTGTTCAAACGTTCACGCGCCAGGCTGGAAAATGGAAGTAAATGCAAATCATCGACAAGGATATCTAAATGTCGATCTGAACGTCGACTCTGATATATAAAATTTATACGCAAAAGGCTAAAATCATGTAATTCTATGCGTCGAGCATCAGAATAAACCATCTCCTGAAGGGTACCGGGTCCAGAACTCGCCCTCGAAATCATCGCTTCTCTCTGAACCAATTGCACGCGGTGCATCCAGTGCACCTAAGTTCGCAACTTCTTAAAAGGGCGTTCTAGATCATCCGCTGTGCCCCCTCTACGCGCTCCGGCAGGAGAGTCAGAATTAGATGGTACTAGCATCATTGAGAAAAACTACGGACTAGACAACAAAAGTCGACTTACCCGTTGAGCGCAAGAACAATTGAGTTGCCGGAGAAGGGGGTGCATTTCCCAGAGCACTGTATAAGGCAGAACAACGAAATCAAAACTGATGCACAATGTCGAACCGTCAAAGTACTCACGTTTCAGAGACAACATGATCCTGTCTTGGAGTGATCCACACTGTTAGCATGACTGTGTAATAGGAACAAAACGAAACAACTACATACCTGTCAGTGATCACAGCGAAACTTGGAGTTGGTGCCCAGCTCGGAGTCGGCGAAGACTCGTCCTCGACAGAGTCGGTGTGCCAAGAGTTGAACTCCCCCCAATCGTAGAGAGAACGGGAAAGTGGACAACTACTCAAAAACTGTTTGATAGTGGAAATTATCGTCCCGGTGGTAGGTCTCTGCGCTTCCGGCGACCAGCAATGTTGAATGAAATCCCAATGCGAGTCATCTATCGCCCGAGATGCCGGTCGCCCAGGTCTCTGGCCCTTTGCCAACCATAAAACGACAGCGAAGTCGTCTCGAACTTCCGACCACGGTTGTTTACCGGATAATACCTGCAGATATGAGAATAGGACTTGCTTTCATGGCAAATACACCTGCCTGGAGAGCAACACAGCCAAAAGAGTATATATCACTCTGAGTGGTGGGGGTTAACGACTTCTCCGGATCGACCTGCTCGGGCGCAATCCACCGCAAGGCTCCTGGACGTGCAGTAGATCTCTGGAGATACTTCAGTGCTTCGGGAATAATCCCAATTAGGGAAGAATATCCAAAATCAACTAGACGTGGCTTATACTCTGCGTCGATAAGCACGTTGTTCTGTCCTCTGTTGAGATCAGAATGGCACCGATACTTTTGTGACTCACGCCGTTCAGGTCACCGTGGACGACTTTATTGAAATGTACTATGGTGTGTGTGTTATGACGAGTTTTTGAAGACGGTAATAGACCCACGGTAGTGCAGGCCATTGGAAATATCCAAAAGCTAACTTAGTGAGTTAGACGACGTAGGAATGACCAACATAAAGTGAACGCACAAAGCGGAGTCGCTGCACTACGTCAAGACGGTCATCATGCTTTGTCAAGAATTCGTGAAGAGATCCGTTGGGCATCCACAGCGACACCAACGACATGGAGCCCAACAACCCGAATCCATATGCAATACCGAGGAAGGGAACGACATTGATATGGTTTAGTCTCTTCCAAATCCCGAGTTCTCTGCGGAGCATCTGTAAGGCTATTCAGACCGCGTGTTCGCTCACTACAGGTATAACCTACTACCTTGAGGGATCGCTGGTCTCCTTCCATCGTATACTTGAATCGAAAAGCCTTCACTGCAGCCTGAAAAAGTGATCAATTACGGTCAACCAGGAGTGAAACGACATGCTAAACCTGTTTTCGTGTGAACCCATCATGTAGGTCGCATTTGTACACGTCGCCGAAGCCCCCTCCGGCTGAATATTGATTTTCGATTCTAACTAGATGTTTTGTGAGGTCTGATGGTGGGGGAACTGGAGTGCTAATAAAGTCGATTTGAACCAAGCAGACGTGTCAGACGATCACGTCGGTGCAATGAGAAGACATACTGTAGGCATGATGCTTGTGAGCAACGTGGAGGTGGTGCTTGGGATGGAGTGGAATGCGAATGAGGTGCCAAGTGCACATTGACTTGGGTAGCCATCTGAAGGGAAATATGAGCGACTCGATGAATAGTCCTTGTTGGAAAATACATACAACCAACGATGGGTGAGAATCTTGTGGTCGTTGTGTGGATGGACGGGGTGCAAGAGGGAGCTATGAGGGCGTCAGGTGGAACGGTGCAGACCATACGGTTCGCCTTGCCTGGAGCTGTGGGTAAACAATGAAACCGAGTACCAACGCATATATGATGGGTGATTACCGTTTTCTCGACGGATTTCAACCAAGCTACGCGCCATACATATATATTGCCATTCACCCCTGCTGATATTACGAGTTCTTGAGAAGCGGAGAAACAAACAAAGCGGACGCGTTCAGGATGTTTGAGAGGTTTTCCAACGCAACGTCCAGAAGTTGTGTCCCAGAACTGAACAGTGCCATCATTAGATGCGCTTGCAAGAGTCGATCCATCAGGGGAAAGAGAGAGAGAGTTGATATATTTGATATGAGCTGTCCACTGTTTGATTTGCTGTCCCGTCCCGGAGTTCCAAACGCAGATGGTTGCGTCGCAGCCTCCAGAGAAGAGCCTGCTGCCATCGTGCGACCACAGAACGCACTTGACACTCTTCTTGTGGCCTCTCAGCGGACCAAGCACCGGATGACCATTTTTGACATCATAAACGTGGATGGCCCTGTTGGTGCCATATGCGAGTTTGTTGCTATCGGGAGAGAAGCACATGCTACACACAACGTTGCCCATGGTGAGTTTGATGAGGGTGACCAGATCCCCATCTGAACCCATGGCATAAATCTTGATGTCATAGGAACCACCGACTGCAACTAGGCGATCGTCTGGCGATATTGCAAGGGAAATGATTCCATCTGCACAATCCCATTCTTCGACAAGTGCGTGCGATTCGGCGTCCCATACTTTGATCCAACCGTTGGAACCGCTGATAATTTTTGTGCCATCCCCAGTCACAGAAATCTTCCAAGAGTAATTGATGTTTTTATGCTCCATCGCTATCCCTACTTGCCTTCCACTTTCCAAATCCCAAACCTTTGCAGTTCCATCGCCAGAGCCGGTTACAACCCACAGTCCATCAGGATGAAATGCGACGGTGAAGCGATCATTACCGTCATTCTCCCAGGCTTTAATGATCCTATGCGGCTGGAAAATACTGCCAGTATGCGGTTCTGATGTGATACTCGACATGCGTGCAGGTAAAGTGCTTTGGTGGAGGATGGGGTTTCGTACCAATGAGGGTGGGTGATGAAGGGAGATACAGGCGCCAGATTATACTGAAACCACTACAGCATTTGTGCCACGAGGAAAGGCAGTGCACCCTCAACTTCGTCGCGGGACATCGGTGTCGGGATCGTCATTCTCATTCTCATTACCATGAACAACGAAATCGTGATCTGGGCCCCCATGGTTGATAGGGACGATGAATCCACGGGGTCCAACGGGTCGACGGTCGTGCTCAAGCCGAACCGATTGAACTGACGTCGAGCTCGGCGAGGTGATGGCTGCCCGGTTTCTACCTTTACCCCCGGATCTGGACCTACTTTGCATTCGCATCGACGAGGTGGGTGAGGGTGACGTTAGCAGCTTGGTGCATCAGTGGCGCTCGCCTATCGGTGGGTACTTTGATCTTTTATTTTGGTTGATGCTGACGTCGGGTCCCCAGATCTCCGTCTTACACTCGCACACTGTCTCACCTTGCGCCATCTGAGATCTATGTGTCTCTCGCCTCTCGTCTTGCAGAGATCAGGCGGTCGACAGTGTGGCCGCGGCAGTTGTAACGGGCATGTAAGCCGTTCCTGGACCCTTTGAGGGCGTTCAGGTTTAGTATGGACTCGGATGCAGCGTGGGTAGGTTGCGACCTTGTCTTTGCCTACTAGAGACGATGACATGCTTTTCACTTGTTCAGCTAAATCACCTTTTGGGATGAGTTGGCTCCGGGTAAACTTTCGTGTGTCGGGAGATCGTGACACTGGAACTAGGCTTACAGTAAGTCTTTGAACTGAACGTGCGTCTCTCGGCCTCCCATCTCCGCGCCTGATGATCCTTGTTCTGAAAAATTCCGTCACGTCAAGTCGTGTATCAGGGTCGTGTTTCGATTTCTGTTTGCCGTCCCGTTCATTATTCTCGGCGTCGACGGTGTTCGACCTCATCAACACGTCAATGATAAAATGTGCGTCATATTTCTATTCCGTTCCGTTTAATTTTATTCTGACATCGGACGTCAACCTCGATCAGGTTCCCGACAGGTGAGATGACTCGGCAGCTTTTCGAGCAGTGACAGCTTCGCTGAGCACGTGTCCGTCTATATGATGTCATTGTCATCAAATTGGCTATCATTGCGGGCATCGGATGTGTCGTGTCGTCTGGGATCACGCTCGTCGTGCGTATCGTTTCACGTCTTCAGAACGTTCTTGTCGTGAATGTTAATTTATGATACATGACATCAGATTTTCTTCCCCCGCTCGATCCAAGGAGAGATGGCGCTCAAGGAAAAACGGCGGATACTCCTCGGGCGGAGCCGACAGAGGACTGACACGAATATGACGATGGTGGAAGCGGGAGAGGGCGGGCAGGCCAAGTGGACGGACATGGAGGACGCTGCGATGCATGCGACCAGGTCGGTTCCGGGGATGGACCCCCGAGCGTTACATGAAGACAACAAGGATGGGTACCTGCCTGCAGTTCTGCCGCCGTACGATGTCGTCGCGGAACATGAGCGTCGGAATCGTCATTCTCATCACCATCAACAACAAAATCGTGATCCGGGTCGGTCCCCGTATGGTTCGATCGTGCCCGTGCCATCACTCAAGGTCAAGGTCAAGACTCGGTCGTCTTCGTCCTCGCCGAACATGGTGGCTGTCGATCTGGAGCGCGAACGGGGACGGGACCGAGATATGGAACGGGAATTAGAGAGGGATAGGTATTGGGACACGGACGATGGATCGACGGGGTCCAATGGGTCGACAGTCGTACTCAAGCCGAACCGGTTGAACTATGCTGTGGACGTCGAGCTCGGCGAGGTGATGTCTGTCTTTGTCGGTGGTTCCGTTTCAGCGATGACATCGTCACCGGTCTCTACTGGATCCACGTTCGCGTTCGCGTCGACGAGGAGACGGGAGAGGAGCGGCGTGAGCAGCTTGGTGCATCAGTGGCGGTCGCCTATCGGTGGGTACTTTGATCTTTTCTGCTGGTTGATGCTGACGCCGGATCTCTACCTCTCTTCTCGATCACCCTCGCACACTGTCTCACCTTTGGCTATTGTGTAAATTTGGGGTCTTTGTCTCTTGGCTCTCGTCTTGCAGAGATCGGGCGGCCGACAGTAGCGCGGTGGCCGCGGCAGCTGTGACGAGCATGGAAGCCGCAGGCATGTTGTACCTGGAGGCTTGTAGAGGCGCTAGGGGACTGGGGATTACTATGGTAGTCGAGGGATCTTTTCATGAAAATTTGACATTGAACAATCCCTTCCTTTTCGTTCTTTCACGCCGCTTTTTGAGCGATCGCCTCTACGTACTTCGTCCCCGTCGAAACGATGGAAGCAAATGCGAGTCATCCAGAGTATTGGTGACTCCGAGAACAAATACATTATGATATGTACATGACGATCTGAAAGAAAGAATTCCTACGCAAAAAAGGCTAAAATCATGTAAACACAGTTACCAATTCTATGCGTCCGGCATCGTCGAAACCGGTCCAGAAGTGAAACCCCTCGTCTTCGAAATCGTTGCTCCTCTCCGAACAAATTGCACACAGTTGCATCCAGTGCACCTAAGTCCGCAACTTCTTGAAAGGGCGTTCCAAATCATAATCCGCTGTGCCCCCTCTACGTGCTCCGGAATTAAATGGTACTAGCGTCATTGAGAATTAAACCATGCGCTGGACAACCAAAGTCGACTTACCCGTCGAGTGCAAGAACGACTGAGCTGCCGGAGAAGGCGATGCATTTCCCAGAACGCTGTATAAGACAGAACAACGAAATGAAAACTGATGCACAATGATCTCGAACCCTCAAAGTACTCACGTTTCAGAGACAACACGATCCGGCCTTGAAGTGATGGACATGTGTTAGCGTGACTGCCCCATGGGCACAAAACGAAACAGCTACATACCTGTCAGTGATCACAGCAGAACCTAAAGCTAGTGTTCGGCTCGAAGTCGACGAAGACTCGTCCACAACGGAGTCAGTGTGGCAAGAGTTGAACTCCCCCCCAATTGTAGAGAGAACGGGACAGTACCAGATCTAGAACCCGGAAGTGTCGTTCCTGACTGGCCAGTGGACAACTACTCAAAAACTGTTTGATAATGGAGATTATCGTCCCTGTGGCAGGTCTCTGCGCTTCCGGCGACCAGCAAGATTGAATGAAATCCCAATGCGAGTCATCGATCGCCCGAGATGCCGGTCGCTCCGGTCTTTGCCCCCTTGCCAACCGTAAAACAACAGCGGCGTCTTCCCGAACTTCCGACCACGGTTGTTTACCGGACAATACCTGCAGATATAAGAACAAGACTTGCTTTCGTGCCGAATGCACTTGCCTGGAGGGCAATACAGCCAAAAGAGTATATATCGCTGCTAGCGGTGCGAGTGAACGACTCCTCCGGATCGACCTGCTCGGGCGCAATCCACCGCAATGCTCCTCCTGAACGCGTAGTGGATCTCTGGAGATAGCTTAATGCTTCGGGAATATTCCCAATGAGGGAAGAATATCCAAAATCAACTAGACGTGGCTTATACTCTGCGTCTATAAGCACATTGTTCTGTGGTCTGTTGAGATCACAATGGTACCAATACTTTGTGACTCACACTGTTCAGGTCACCATGGACGACGTCAGAAGAATGCACTAGAGTGTGTTAATTGACAAGTTTTTGAAGGTGGTAGTAGAGACCCACGATAGTTCAAGCCATCGGAAATATCCAGGAGCTAAATCACAGAGTTAGACGACGCAGAAATGATCGAAATAAAGTAAACGCACGAATCGGAGTCGCTGCACTGCGTCAAGACGATCATCATACTTTATCAAGAATTCGTGAAGAGATCCGTTGGGCATCCACAGCGATACCAACGACACGGAGCCCAACAACCCGAATCCATATGCAATACCGAGGAAGGGGACGATATTTGTATGGTTTAGTCTCTTCCAAATCCCGAGTTCTCTGCGGAGCATCTGCAAGGCTATATTCAGACCGCGTTTTCGCTCACTACATATATAGCCTATTACCTTGAGGGATCTATCGTCTCCTTCCATCGTATACTTGAATCGAAAAGCCTTCACTGCAGCCTGAAAAAGTAATTCATTACGATCAACCAGGAGTGAAACGAGATGCCAAACCTGTCTTCGTGTGAATCCATCATGTAGCCAACATTTGTACACGTCGCCGAAGCCCCCTCCGGCTGAATATTGATTTTCGATTCTGACTAGTTGTTTTGTGAGGTCTGGTGGCGGGGGAACTCGAGTGCTAATAAAGTCGATTCAAAGACGTGTCAGACGTCAGGCCATAGTTAATAAGAAGACATACTGTAGGCATGATGCTTTGGAAGGTCGTGGAGGTGCTGGGGGTGGAGTGGAATGCGAATTAGGTGCCGATTGCACGTTGATTCCGGCAGACGTCTGAAGTGAATGTAAGAGTCAAGCGACTCAATGAATGGCCGTTGTTGAAAAGTACATACAACCAACGACGGGTAAGAATCCTGTAGTCTTTCTGTGGATGGACGGGGTGCAAGAGGGAGCTACGAGGGCGTCAGGTGGAATGGTGCAGAACATACGGTTTGCCTTGCCTGTAGCTGTGGGTAAACAATGAAGCCGACTATCAACGCAGATATGATGGGTGATTACCGTTTTCTCGACGCAATTCGACCAAGATACGTGCCATACATATATATGTCCATCCACCCCTACTGATATCACGAGCTCTCGAAGAACGGAGAAAAAAACACAGAGCACGGATCGAGAATGTTTTAGAGGTTTTCCAACGGAACGTCCAGAAGTTGCATCCCAGAACCGAACAGTGTGATCAACAGATGCGCTTGCAAGAATCGATCCATCAGGGGAAAGGCAGAGGGAGGTGATACGGTCAGTATGACCTGTCCACTGTCGAATTTCTTGTCCAGTTTCGGAGTCCCAAACGCGGATGGATCTGTCAAAGCCTGCAGAGAAGAGCTTGCTGCCATCGTGGGACCACAGAACACACTCGACACTATTCTTGTGGCCTCTCAGGTGACGAAGCACCGAACGACCATTTTTGACATCATAAACGTGGATGTCCCCGCTGGCGCCGTATGCCAGTTTGTCGCTATCAGGAGAGAAGCACACGCTGAACACCAAGCCGGTGAATTCGATGAGGGTGACCAGATCCCCATCCGAACCCATGGCATAAATCTTGATGTCATGGTGACCACCGACTGCAACGAGGCGATCGTCTGGCGATATTGCAAGGGAAAAGATTTCACCTGCACAAGCCCATTCTTCGACAAGTGCGTGCGATTCGGCGTCCCATACTTTGATCCGATTGTTGGAAGCGCTGACAATCTTTGTGCCTTCCCCAGTCACAGCAATCCTCCGAAGGTGATCAAAGCCAAGTTCATGCTCCATCGCTATCCCTACTTGCCCTCCACTTTCCAAATCCCAAACCTTTGCAGATCCATCGCCAGAGCCGGTTACAACCCACAGTCCATCAGGATGAAATGCGACGGGGAAGTAATTGTTACCGTCATCATTCTCCCAGGCTTTAATGATCCTATGCGGCTGGAAAATACTGCCAGTATGCGGTTCGGATGTGATACTCGACATGCGTGCAGGTAAAGCGTTTTGGTGGAGGATGGGGTTTCGTGCCAGTGAGGATGGGTGATGAAGGGAGATACAGGTGCCAGATTATACTTAAACCACTACAGCATTTGTGCCACGAGGCAAAGGCAGTGCACCCTCAACTTTGTGCCCTACGGTGCTGCCGCCGTATGAAGTCTTCGCGGGACATGGTCCGACACAGACATCGGTGTCGAGATCGTCATTCTCATTACCATTACCATCAACAATGACATCGTGATCTGGGCCCCCATGGCAGGGATGATGGATCCACGGGATCCAACTGGTCGACGGTAGTGCTCAAGTTGAACCGATTGAACTGACGTCGAGCTCGGCATGGTGGTGGGTGCCAACATCGTCACCGGTCTCTGCCTTTACCCCCGAATCTGGACCCACTTTGCGTTCACATCGACGAGGAGGTGGGAGAGGGTGATGTTAGCAGCTTGGTGCATCAGTGGCGGCCGCCCATCGGTGAGTACTTTGATCTTTTATTTTGGTTGATGCTCACGTCGGTTCCCCAGATCTCCGTCTTACACTCGCACACTGTCTCACCTTGCGCCATCTGAGGTCTATGTGTCTCTCGCCTCTCGTCTTGAAGAGATCGGGCGGTCGACAGTGTGGCCGCGACAGCTGTGACGGGCATGTAAGCCGTTCCTGGACCCTTTGAGGGGGTTCAGGTTTAGTATGGACTCGGATGCAGCGTGGGTAGGTTGCGACTTTGACTTTGCCTACTAGAGACGATGATATGCTTTTCACCTGTTCAGCTAAATCACCTTTTGGAACGAGTTGGCTCCGGGCAAGCTTTCGTGTGTCGGGAGATTGTGACACTGGAACTAGGCTTAACTCTGTAAACTGAACGTGCGTCTCTCGGCCTCTCCGCCTGATGATTAATCGATGATTATTGTTCTGAAAAGTTCCGTCACGTCACGTAGTGTATCCGTGTTTCGATTTCTGTTTACCGTCCCGTTCATTATTCTCGGCGTCGACGGCGTTCGACCACTAATAAAATGTGGGTCATCTTTCTATTCCGCTCCGTTGACTTTTATTCTGACATCGGACGTCGACCTCGATCAGGTTCCCGACAGGTGAGATGACTCGGCAGCTGTTCGAACACGTCCGTCTATATGATGTCATTGTCATCAAATATAGATTTCCTGGCCATCATTGCGGGCATTGGATGTGTCGTGTCCTCTGGTGTCCTCTGGGATCACGCTCGTCGTGCGTATCGTTTCTCGTCTTCAGAACGTTCTTTTCGTGAATGCTCCTTAATCTTTGATACACGACACCAGCTCTTCTTCCCCCGCTCGATCCAAGGAGAGATGGCACTCAAGGAAAAACGGCGGATGCTCCTCGGGCGGAACCGACAGAGGACCGACACGAATATGACGATGGTGGAAGCGGGAGAGGGCCGGCCGGCCAAGTGGACGGACATGGAGGACGCTGCGATGCACGCGACCAGATCGGTTCCGGTGGACCCCCGCACGTTGTTGCATGAAGACGACAAGGATACGTGCCTGCAGTACTGCCGCCGTTCGATGTCGTCGCGAAACATGGGCGTCGGGATCGTCATTCTCATCACCGTCATCACCATTAACAACAAAATCATGATCCGGGTTCGATCTCACCCAGGTCAAGGCTCGGTCGTCTTCGTCTTCGCCGGACGTGGCGGCTGTCGATCTGGAGCGCGAACGGGGACGGGACCGAGATATGGAACGGGAATTAGAGAGGGATAGGTATTGGGACAGGGACGATGGATCCACGGGGTCCAATGGGTCGACGGTCGTGCTCAAGCTGAACCGGTTGAACTATGCTGGGGACGTCGAGCTCGGCGAGGTGATGTCTGTCTTCGTCGGTGGTTCCGTTTCGGCGATAACATCGTCACCGGTCTTCACTGAATCCACGTTCGCGTTCGCGTCGACAAGCAGACGGGAGAAAAGTGGCGTGAGCAGCTTGGTGCATTAATGGCGGTCGCCTATCGGTGGGTACTTCATCTTTTATGTTTGGTTGATGCTAACGTCGAATCTCCGTCTTTCTTCTCGATCACCCTCGCACATTGTCTTTGACTGTTATGTAAATTTGGGGTCTTTCTCTCTCGCCTCTCGCCTTGCAGAGATCGGGCGGCCGGCCGACAGTAGCGCGGTGGCCGCGACAGCTATGACGAG
>JBBPOJ010001182.1:0-15820 GCA_038091395.1 Leccinum rimulosum | reverse complement strand
AAACAAGAGCAGAAATGGTCGGACTGGATGCGACGAAGTTAACATCATCGGACGATTTAGATACTCTTAGATTATGACTCTCACTCGCAAAGGCAAAGACATTCCACGTCTCCCTCTCCGCGTTCACTAGCGCAGGCGCGTCACATTCCCCATCCCACCCACCCACTTTCATCCCACCTAAACGCATCACCGACACTCATCTCTACATCGACCACAATCAAACCAGCGGATACAGGGCGGATATTTCCCATCTCACGCGTGCTCACAAACGTGCTGTCAACCAGTAGCCACGCTCCTGAGACGATCCTCGCTTCGTGAGACTCTCTCCATACTCACAGCCTTCTTATCCTCATCCCGCCACAGGTCCGGCC
Organism: Leccinum rimulosum; assembly: GCA_038091395.1. NCBI lineage: Eukaryota > Fungi > Basidiomycota > Agaricomycetes > Boletales > Boletaceae > Leccinum > Leccinum rimulosum. The sequence continues at coordinate 15,449 of JBBPOJ010001182.1, read as the reverse complement.
TTGTCGACGCATTCTTGCCGTCATCCTTCCCTTTGCTCTCGACAGCATTGCCATGAATACCAATCGCCCCTCCATGCCCTCACCGCTGTGTATGCTGTTGTCCCAGACGCCGAGGACGATGCCAAGGTCAAGGCTCAGGTAGAGACACCAGTCAACGATCTTTGTTGGGCCTTGCAACACGCTCGAGTAGTCGATGTTGACATCCAAGGCAGCATCGCCGCTGCCAACGCTTCCTTCTACGACTCCCTTGACAACCTGCTCACCAAATCCATCAAATCAGACGCCGACATGAAGCACACACCCACCACTGACCTAACTACCTCAAGGATCTTGATGGTCATGGACGCCATTGATGGCCGCGAGAGCAGCGACAGTCTTCGTCGAGCACACGCAGTCGAGAGCCACGGACATTTGGGGAGTGGTGCTTACGGAAGACGAGAAGCAGGTACACAGACTCAAGTCGCTGCTTTGTTCGACAGGTGATAGACTTGATCGCGAGATCCGTCGAGCGAGTGAGGCAGTGTCTAAGCAGAGTCCAAGCTACATGAATTAACTGCTCGTGTGTCGAAAGCCGAGTCGAGCAAATACGTTGTAGAGCTGGAGACTGCGCGTGCTAAGGAGGAGATCAAACGGTATCAACTACAGATCGAAAGCCTCGAGAAGCACGTCAAGCGGCTGCATGTAGCGTTGCCTCTCGTATCTGCGCAATGATATCAGCGCGGGTCATTTCTCCCGCTCGGTGGCTTAGGGTGCTGGTCGTCACGGGAGAAGTCAGAAGACAGGTGTTCATGGAAGCGAGAGGTGTTCATGATACTGGACCTGGTGGGTGTCTCCTTCTCCTTCCTCTCCATTTTACCTAAACTCGGCGCCGTCCTTGTGCAAGTCGTCAAATGTGCTTGTTCTCTACACCGGCCGTATGACTGACTTCATCCCAAACTGCGCACAGCCGTCATCTCCGGTGACATCCTCGCCTTGCGCGGCCCTCCAGGCCCGCAGGGTCAACTACCAAAAGAAAGGTAACGATCGCACCCGCTCACACGTCTCGGCCCGCTGAACATGTACCCATCATCCTCCATCTTGCAGACGTGGCTACTCCAGGAATGGGAAACACCACCAGGGAAGACGAAGCGAGCCCACAGATCAGCCGCGGCTTACAAAAGCTCATCATCCGAATTCCCTCTCAGTCACCACCTCCAGATGAAGTCAGGCTCAATTCCGCTGCTCTCAAGGTCTTGAACGCGGCTCAGGAATTGCGGAAAAACATGCACGACTGGTATTTCACTCATGATTACCTGCTGCTTGCCCTTATAAAGGACCCCTCCATTGCGTCCGTTATCAAGGAGGCCAGACCACCGATGCGGTTCAGAGTCATCCGAATCCTCTGCAGAAGGTGTCCTTTTTTATTTTCTTGTCTTTGCTCCTGTGGCGTTCGTTGATCGTTTTCGTAGAACGAAGAACAACCCCATTCTCATCAGTGAACCAGGTATCGGTAAGACCTCCATCGCCGAAGGATTCCACAGCGTATTGTCAACCGAGACATTCCTACACCTCCTATCGGCCGTATCTTTCTCTGGACATGGATGCGCTCATGGCTGGAGCCCAGTACCAGGGTGAATGCGAAGAACGTGTCAAGAGTGTTCTACGAGGTCGAAAAAAGCTTCCGACGACGGCACCCCCATCATCCTGTTCATCTGGATGCTGCCAACCCCTTCAAACCTCTTTTGGCGAGGGGAAAGCTCCATTGCATTGGTGCTACGACGCTTTCAGAATACACAAAGTATATTGAAATTGACGCAGCGCTTGAGCGAAGGTTCGTACATGTGTTGATCAACGAAGCCTCTGTTCCGGAGACAATCAGCATCCTGCGAGGGGTACGGGAGAAATATGAGGTATACATGGCATCAGAATACTTGATAATGCGCTGACATCCGGCCACCCTCGCTCATCGCTACCTAATATCGAGAAGGTTACCCGATGCCGCCATAAATCTTGTCGACGAAGCCTGAGCTAGGTGCGTGCCAATCGTTCTATTTGTGCTCCTACATCTACTTTCTATACGGCGTGCGAGCGGCCGCTCTGGAAGCCATCGATAAACTGCGGCATCATGGGTCACAAGTTGAGGTGGAAATCCATACCTTGAAGAGAAAAAAAGATCAGACAAGCAAGGATCGTCTTGCTGCTGCCCACAATGCAATGGCGGAGATCGATGACGAGCTTCAGAGGCTGTTTATGAAGTTGAGAGGAATCAGGTCAATAACGTCCCAAAGAGAATAGACGAGCTCAAGGCGAAAGCTGACGACGGCGAGAAGGCAAGTTTGTTTATTTCTTTCTTGGGCTTCGGATGGATCGTCTGATCCTGCGTGTAGACATGACCTTCAAGCCGCTTCAGATCTTCATTGCTATCGTGATGCTCTTCCTGAATTACAGAGTCGACTCGAACAGCTTCGAGCTCAAAAGTTGCAAGAAGAAGCTGCCAGCGGATACGTAGGCACAGACACTGTTACTGCAGAGCATGTAACCAAGATCATCGGCCGATGGATGGCCATTCCTGTGAAGAGACTTATGTCGACAGAAAATGAGAAATTGTTTCACATGGAGAAGATTCTTTTAGACTCGGTGGCCAACTTGAAGCTGTGAAGGCTGTAGCAAACGCGAGTATCTTGCAGTGGGCTCACAAATGCTCATTGATCTATTGCAAGCTTCCTCATGACTGTCCCCCCTCCGGAACTGGTAAAACAGTACTAAGCCCATTTCCACACGAGTTGCCGACACGGAATCAATACTAACAAGTTTGATTAGCTTGCATCGTTACTTTTCGACTCTCCCTCGGGATCGGCCGAAATCTCCTAAACACCAGGCCGTCTCGCGCACCTTCCGCCGCGATCTCGAAGACCAACGGCGCCGGAGGGTACACGTATCCCCTCACCCTCACCCTCACCCTCATCCTCACGCCGACATGTCACATCCTCGAAGGACCGTGCAGACCAGAGTTGAACAACGACCGTACGGTCCCTCCATTGAAGACGAGGATGGGATGGGTCCAAGCCGCTTCGACGGGACCCGTATTCAAGTTGATCACGGCTGGTGTCGGGACACTAGGCTCACTCTGGTTCGTGACCTCGTTTGGACAGTGCTCGCGAAGCCCAGACTGCCGACGACGTTGGTAAGTAATGGTAACGGGTCGACCATCTTATTAATAAACCAGTCGTCCACACAACCAGATTCACGTCCGATACGGGTTGTAAATACACGAGGCAACAATACAAGGATACAAACTAGACAGTCTGATGTTCACTAAACGCTGATATGTACATTATAAAATCTATTCATCGCGCGCAACACTACCGGCTAACGAGTTCACGGAGTGCCGACACCGCTCGAGTGGATCCAGGCGATCAGATCCGTCCAACATATTCTCGTGAAAATTGGATGCGATCTTGCTCGTCTCCATCGTCCCAATCACAGAGGGGAACCCTGCAAACTGCATCACGGAGGGCCGACTCGGTGGCTAGGTGGATAGAAAGGTAGGTAAACAACGAGTACTCAACTCGTATTTCATAATGCGTTCGATCGTAAACGGATTGGCATCGTGGAGGACGTATGCAGATTCCTCCTCGTTTGGGACACTGTGATAAGGAAAGTGAGCCCTTTCAAGGCTTGAAGCTAAGAAGATATACTCAATTCCGAACCTTTGGCAAGACATGTGAACGTGGCGAGATCTTGCATACACTCAGCAGTGATGTCCAGTTTTCTGTCAACAGTACTAGTTCAGTCTGACCATTAGCAGTGAGTTGGCCTACAGCGAGAAAGTAAATCTCATTTATCGATGACTTCACCAATGGTCGAGTACTAGAAAGTGTAAGACAAGCCTGAGAGGTTTCTATAAATTTACGTACGCCGCCGCTGAGTTCTATGTATACATAAAACATCGTTACCGTGACGGTCTCGACTCAAACATATTCTTTTGAAGGCAGAATATCCCGCCGCTCAAGCACGAAGAATGTTGATCTCGGAGATACGATGGAGCCCCTACAAGTTCGGAATCAAGTCAAGGTGTGTTTGTTAACCAGCTCGGAACTGTCCCGCCCTTATTCACTCCCGTCAGCGAGGAACGTTGTGAGTTTCGGGTAAATTGTTCAACGACTCCGTGTCCGGCTTGCTTCATCCATCGTTTACGCACAGCACGATAACACAAGTGCGTTCTTGATGTCTTCATTCGCACCTCGTCGACAGTGGCTTCTCAATGTGCGGATTCGGAGAATCAATTAGACGAAATTGTAGCAAGTTTAGAAAGAAATTGCTCAAGGACTCCGTGCTACGACTGTTGAGCAAGGAGAAAGAAAGCCTCAGGCACACCGTCCAATTTTTTCATGTTCAATGAGAGGAAAAAACCAGTGCGTTCAGTTCATTTAGGAGACTCACGTCCTTGATTGTTGGCCGCAATTGGAGCTTGGTGAGTAATTGTACTGATCACATGAAGAGCAACATGAGAATCTCTCCAGAGTTCCAGCGATATTATCTCAAGATGCTTGAGAACCACGCTGACACCGTGACGATGATGGTCTCAAAGTACCATGACGCGGTCATCCGAGTCGGATACTATGCGAACGCAGTCTCGCTCGACCCGACGAACATTAGCATCATTGTCAAATACCGCAAGACGCGGGCAGGTTTACTGGGGGAGGAGTTGATTAGCGTTACCGAGGTATAAATTGACTTCACGCACCGTGTGTAGTTGACCAACGGGCTGCTACAGGGAAGCGTTCAGTGCATTCGAGACGATGATGTCGACAATGAACAACCTCTTGGCAAATTTGTGGTGAGCCGTAGGATCTAACTCGCGTAGTTTATGATGGTCTGATATCAGAGCTTCGAGGTCGATATCTCGACACAACTTCGTGACTTATCCGAAAGATCTCGATCTGACCGTCCGTCTTTCCTCTGCTATTAGATCGACTGATTGCTTTAGCGAGTTAGATCTCATAGCTGTTCCATGACATCCCTTTCAATCCCTTGATTTGGACTCGGAAGACTACTCCAATGCGTCTGCCCCCCGGGCCCATTTCTGTCGCAATCCACCTGTTTTCTCAAACGAACACTGATACGCTCTGAGCGACTGTCGAATTGATGGACCATTCAGACCATTTCAAATACACATCTGCGACCTCGGGACTCATCGCTCTGGCATCCCAGAATCATCGGGGGCAGATGGCTCGTCACGTTCCGATCACACAGGGCAGACCGTGTTCTACGGCACCGAGATCCGCGCTCGGCAGGTCCTCTGGGAGGACGCTGGGCTGATCGCAGCCTGGGATGCGTGCTCCGTCATGTCCGCCGGCGGTCTTCTATTCTATGTCGTGTTTCGCAAGAACGTCAACCAAGAGATCTTATCTACACCTTGGTACGTAGGATTTTTGAATTATGGACACCCTCCCCCATATTCATGACTGATGACATATGCCAAATAGAAATTTAAACAAGCGGTCGCCCGAATTTTTTGGGTAGTAAATTCTTGGGGACATACGGCGCGCCGGGTGTACCTACCTTCCTATGACTATAAAACGAGTGAGTGGTACAAGTCACCCAGTGTGGTTGACACCCAATCCTCTTACCGTAGCTCGGACCTTGAGCTTGATGGCTTGCAACCTACATTCCGGCAATTATAAAATCCGTTCTCTTGCTGGTGATGGTCCCCCTCCCACGTGCATCCGACACACTGCGACACGAGGATGATGATGAGGAATGACACAATGGGATGATGTCCCTCATTGGGCCTGCAGACCTTGCCATTGTCTGGCAGTGTGCCCATACGAACGTGTCTGAGTCACGAACTCACGTATAGTAGCAGTAGTAGTGACCATTTGTATTACGGGTAGTCTACAAAATAAATCAATTTCCTATATATTATTTGAGTGCGCAGTATCTAACTGTAGCACACTGTGAATGATGTACTCTGGACAAGCTGTGCCGCGTATTGTGATCAGTCCTGTGAAGGGGGCCTTTTCTGATGAACCTGCCATAACCGGTGAACAGCCAGATAGTATGCCAGTACAGCCACAAGGTGATTTGCTGGTTGGCATAGGTACACCACTGATCTTAAATTCCCAGACAAACATTCACTGCCATCCTGTTGACCAGAAAAAAAACATTTTGATTGCAGGTGATAAACATAAACATTTCATGGCATAATGATTCAACAATTGTAATTGTTTATAGTAGAGATTAGAATGAAACTTAATGATAGGTGTTTTGACACACTGACATTGACCTTGAAAAGCTTACAGAATGCCTGCCGAGGTTATAGAGCATTGTCATGTTTTATCTCAAAGATGAGCAACATCCATTGTGTTGATGAGAGAAAAACATTTTGATTGTAGATGATAATCATATAACATTTACACGACATCATGACTGAACAAGTGTGATTATTTATCAGTAGAGACCAGAATGATACTCAACTATAGGTGTTTTGACAGACTTGCCATGCAGTTGACAGAGAAAAACATTTTGATTGCAAATGATAATCATATAACATTTAATCGACATCATGACTGAACAACTATCAGTAGAAGCGAGAATGATATTCAACTATAGGTGTTTTGACAGACTGGCCTTGCAGTTGACAAAGAAAAACATCTTGATTGCAGATGATAATAATATAACATTGACATGGCATCATGACTGAACAAGTGTAATTATTTATCAGTAGAGACCAGAATGATACTCAACTATAGGTGTTTTGACAGACTGGCCTTTCAGTTGACAAAGAAAAACATCTTGATTGCAGATGATAATAATATAACATTGACATGGCATCATGACTGAACAAGTGTAATTATTTATCAGTAGAGACCAGAATGATACTCAACTATAGATGCTTTAACACACTGCCATTTATTTGACAAGGTTATAAAATGTCTGCCATAGATAATATAGCATTGTTATGTGATTATCTCAAAGACAATCAAAACAGCTTTTTCATATCTTTCATATGTTAGATTACAATTATGTGTATTGATGATATTGTGATTATAATGATAGATAAACCCTGATAACATCATATCAACATTACAACAGCTGAGCTAGTCAGTCTGGTCATATCTACACCACCCCATTTTCCTGATGGATCGTCGGGCGCGACAAGCTCGACGAGGTTCAGGTGCGCATATAGCCACGATCGTTGCTTGCAGGGTTCTCACAACCGGGCTTGGTAGGGTGTCAAGCACAAGGTCGAGGCCTTTGAACAGTTCTTGAAGAAGCATCCCGAGTTCCAGGGCAAGGTAGCTCGTCCAACGCCTTTTCAGAGACCGATTTCCTCATTTGTCTGTGCTTCATAGGTCGTCCTGTTCCAAGTCGCGTTGCAGACGACCCAGTCTAACGAACTCGCTGGCGGGGTCTCGGACGCATTCGCTCGCATCAACGCGGCGTTTTCGACGCTGACATACCAGCCCGTCGTTTTCCTGCACACACAAGAAGTCACGTTCAGTCAGTATCTCGCACTGCTGACCGTGGCTGATACATTTTTGGTCACGAGCTTGCGCGAGGGCATGGCGCTCCGGACACATGAGTTTGTCGAATGCCAAGAGGAGAGGCATAGGCCGCTCATCCTAAGCGAGGTATGTGTGTGCATACTGATGTGATGGGAACCGATTCAGATGCTGATCTATTCGCTGTGTAGTTCACTGGATCTTATAGTTATTCGGGATTCCGCTCTTGTATCGCTATCAACCCATACGACACTCGTGGTACTTCCAAGGCTATTTATCAGGCAAGTATACTTATTTGATGGAACGACATTGATCTAAACGCCTCGACTCAGGCACTGACGATGAGCGATGACGAGGCCTTGTCACGTTGGGAAGATTTGCACAACCACGTCGTCACCCAGACTGCACAGGCCTTTGTCACGTCCTTCCTCACCCGTTGTCTGCACGCCCACACGGAACACATCGCCCAAACGGACTTGTCTTTGGTCCCCGTCGTTGATATGGGGCGTCTTTTGCCGCGATACAAACACTCGTCCAAACGGCTCTTGCTGCTGGACTTTGAAGGCTCGATCGGGATTCGGGACATGTCGCGCGCAGGTCTATTGGCGCCTTTCGAGCCGCAGCCGCAAGCGCTCGCACTGCTCAAACGGTTCGCGGACGACCCGCGGAACGAGGTATGGCTGCTGAGCGGGCTGCCTGTCAAGGGCGTGCTCGACAAGATCGCGGCCGCCGTGCCTGCGGTGGGCATCGTCGCCGAGAACGGGTGTTTCGTCAAGACGAGGGAGACGAAGAGGGTACAGGCGAGGTGGATTGACATGGTCGCGAACTTGAACTTTGCGTGGAAGGGGCCGTGTGTGGAGATTCTCAATTACGTGCGTCCATGCCAAGTTCGAGACTTTTGAATTCTTATCTCCATCGCTAGTTCTCGGAACGCACGCCGGGCGCGTTCGTCGAAGAACGCGAAGCTTTGATCGTCTGGCGATTCTGGACCGCTTCGGCAGCGGACGCAGCTTCCGGTCCTGATCCAGATCGGCAGTGGGCGTGTCGACAGGCTGCAGAGGCGCAGAACCATATCTTTGATAGTATTGGGGAGCGGTATGGGTTGAGGATCATTCCCGGCGCCAACTCGTTCCTCGTGCTTCCTAACAACATATCGCGGTCGACGTCCGTGGGTGCGATCTTGCACCCTGGAGGGCCGTTGCAGTCGCCCAGGAGTGGGTTGGCGTCGATTTCGTCCGGGATGGTGAACGGTGGCGGCCGCGGCGCGTGGAACGAGGAAGAAGGGATGAACGAACGTCATCACCACGGGGCGGGGTCGAGGCGAATGGGGACGAGACGCGCAGGGTGTTTGCGGTGAGCGGGGACGAGAAGTTGTTGAGACTCTCAGGCCGGGCCTCGCAGTGAGCTCGTTCCACCTCACTGTCCCTCTCCTTCACAGCTGTTTTTCGCGCGTGTTTTTTTCTTTCCTCATTCTCATCTTCTCCTTTTCCTCCTTTTCTTTTCCTTTTCTCAAAAATTTCGTCGCTTTTCCTGTCGTTTTTCTTCGCTTCGCGGGCCTTCGCCCATATGTTTCTCTCTCTCTCTTTCCCTCTTCTGTTCAAGTCTTTGCCCACCTTCGTGTATCTACTCCAGCTTCTAGTGTCTACAATAGCACAACGTAGCGTTTGAGATTCACGGCTTCTGAATGATTACATAACACCATGAACATCAGTGCGTACTTGTACTATGATCCTCCGACTCGGACTCCTCACTTCGTTCATGTCTTTATCAAGTTTCGCCAATCTCTCATCTTCCAGGTGAAGGAACTTGCACGCCGGATGGGAGCTTAATACCCTTTTAATTCGACGAAAGGTAGCCGTCGCCGTCTTCTCTTACCTTGAGCTTACACGGCATGCGTGCAAACGCTCCCGATCTCTCCCAGATTTTAGGTGCCATCCAAGAGTATCGAACGCGACTCATCGACTCTGTAAAGGAACACATCAAACGTCTACACAATAAGGCGCGTATTGCGTCGCTTCTCTTGAACCATGCTGGCTGACGCCATCGTTACCAGTTCAAGACACTATACCCTCACGTCGCCCTCTCCTGCCCCACAGTCGATCTTCCCGCCTCTCCCGCCTCTCCTCGTCTACCACGCCGGTCTCGTCTGGGTCGTTCCTCTATCACACTCTAGGCTCGCGCCCCGGCTCCTTCTCCCCTCCCCTTCCTCGCCTCACTACAATTGAATCCCACCTCGACACAAAGATGATACGACATCGTCGACGCAACCGTAGCGACGCAACGAAGACGGCGACGACGACTCGATGCCCCTCCGACCCAATCTCCGACCCTCTCCCTCTCTCCTCCTTTCGCCTCCTCTCCCTCGCCTCTTTCTCTCGCCACATTTAACATCCAACATCCCCCTCTCTGATCCTTCCATACCACCTCCCCCCCTCCCCCCGCCTTGTCACTTCCTCTTCCTCGCCACCTTTCCCATTTCCCCCCTCGCCACCTCTCCCTCCCTTTCTCCCTTCGCCATCCCTCCTCACCTCCTCTTGCCACACCCACACCTCGCCTCTCCTGTACTCTCACACCTTTCCCTCCTCCCCCGCCTTTCTAATGTGGACCCATGGGTCTGCGCCCAGCGCTCGCGCCCTCGCCGACGACGCGACCAACTCAAAGGCGATGACCACTTCCCAACGCCGATGCCATCACGCCACGATTCGACAACGACAACACGTGTCATGTCGACGCGGCTTCGACCACGAACACCGACGACTCGACGATGATGACACGCGTCACCGTGACGTCGACCACCACCATGACGTTCGGTCATGAACTCGGTCGCGCACCTTTTCTTCGCACCACCATCACACCGTCCTCTCTTCCTTCCAAACCATGGCTGTCGGAAAAATCGCTTCTCTGATGGGCCTCCTGCTCACTCACCCCGGTGAAATCAGGACTCTCGTCCAGTTCTAAAATTTTCACGAGCAGAAACGGGACATCACCGCGCAACAGGAGCACCCTACTTCGGGATGGGACAGGGAGAGCATGCGTCGGTGCTGGCATTTTCTGGACTTTACGAGTAGAAGCTTTGCCATGGTCATCAAAGAACTAGAAGGAGACCTTGCCCGAACAGTGCGTACCTAGATGCTCGCCCTTTCGTGGCCGTGGTTTATCCGTGTTCTGCTCTCGCTAACATGTTCGTGCGGCAGATTTGCATCTATTACCTCGTGCTCCGTGGACTAGACACTATCGAAGACGACATGACTATTCCCGACGAGGTTAAGCAACCCAAAGTTCTACGGTCATTCCACGAAAAGACCGTCACACCTGGTTGGAACTTTACGGAAAGTGGCCCAAAGAAAAAGACCGACAACTTTTGATCGAGTATGATACGGTAGTGGCGGAAGTAAACCTTCTCAAACCTGAGTGCGTCCCTCTTCTCGACATCGAGAACACCCATTTGCTAATGAAAGGCGAATAGGTACCGCGACATCATCCTGGACGTGTGTGCGAAAATGGAAACTGGCTTGGCCGATTATGCTCACAAGGCTGTCGCCACCTGCATGGTATATATCGCGACCGTCGCTGAGTATGACTTGTATTGTCACTGTGTTGCAGGCCTCGTGGGCGAAGGCCTCACGGCCATCTGGTCGGCCTCTGTAAGGAAGCCCCATGGCTCGGCAAGGAACTCGGACTCTCCAACTCGATGGGTCTTCTGCTCCAGAAGACAAACATCACTCGTGATTTTCGCGAATACGCCGACGAAAAGCGTTTCTTTTGGCCAAAAGAGATCTGGGGCAAATATGGCTTCAACGTCCTGACGGAGTTGTACCAGAAAGAAAATCTGGAACGTGCAACATGGGTACAAAGCGAAATGGTCTTGGATGCTCTTCGTCATGCGTGCGACTCGTTGGATTACCTCAGGCTCCTCACGGATCAGAGCGTCTTCGTGTTCTGCGCAATACCTGCAGCTACTATGGTCATATCCACGCTCTCCCTGTGCTTCATGAATCCGGATATGTTCCAACGCAACGTGAAGATTAGAAAGGCCGAAGCTGCTCGTTTATGAGTTCGATCGAGGCATGGTACGAACAGATCTACCCCTCCTTTGTCTTGCTCGGGCAGAATGGCGTGACGTACGATCCCGAGGACAAGCGGACGGCGGTAATCAAGCTGGAGGAAAAGCCTGCCGCGCAAGCGAAACACTACCCCAATGGCTCTTCGTCCGAGTCGTTCCCTTGGGAATTGATGGCATTTGTTGGTGGTGCGATCGATCGCATTCGTCATCCTGCTGAGCGCCGGCGTCGTCTTCACCGTTGCGCAGGTGTATGCGTACATTCTTTATTTTTCTTCTTCATCGCCTAGGGCACGTGCTGATGTTGTGTATCTGTTGCACGCTTATAGATCTGAGTCGTAGGACGAGTGTTCTTACTACTACCGACTTCTTTACTGCCTGCTTCATTTGACTCCTGGACACGAGAACGACTAGATTTTATTTTGGACAACGACTCGGTACGTGACCGCCCCCACCTCATTCCCGCCCTTACCCCATAATTCCGCATCCTCGCGTTGTCCGCCCGACAACGACTCGACGACCCGACATAGCATCAAGCAAGATTTTATTTTGTAGTTTCGCTCGAGTAAAGGCACCATTGAAACTAGATCACTAGTGCTAGTGATTATACGGGCCACGGCATTGGTGAAGCATACTCCACCGCGGGCAAGCTGGGGTGAAACTGCGGGCATGCTCGACATTTCCACCATAGTCCATTTACGCATCATTTCGGATACCGCAAGGGTACCGCAAGAGCGTCGTTTGTCTCCACCGTGCTGGACACGAAGGAGGACAAGAGACTGCTCAACTAGACTTCGATGTAAGGTGGACGGCCAACTCGATGTATAGTAGTAGGTCAGCTATTTATTCTCGGTGATATCTGTCCTGTTTCAACAAATGTAAGCTAGCATCGACACCGTAAGTACAAACCTGCACAACCCGTGGAACCTTGACATCCCAAAACACTTTTTGTTAGACCGTCACGGTGATCTCGCACTTCATCCTAGCTATGGTGAAGCACCCCGATGTACTCGGACAAGTGTAAGCGGAAATTGATGCGGTACTCGGTCAAAATCGCGTTACATCAAGATACAAGCTGCGGAACAACCGGGGGCTGGTGAGTATGCTGACTCGAACTTCGGATATGTACATGTATATCTTCATAGTCGCCGTGTCTTAACTATTAAGTGTGTCCTGTTTTGCTATGATCGTGCTAATTAAAACCAAACCGTTGCTGCTCAACGCAAGCTCCCTCGACCGTGACCCCGGGCCATTCAAAGTTGTAATCATGAGGAGTACCAAAAAAGTTCAATTAGACCCTATGTGGCGTATGCAATGCTGTCAGGCGATATTCCCTCGCTCTAAGGCTTGGCTCTCTGCTTAGCGAATTTCTCTAGCTCCCAGCCACATCCCTCTCCTTAAGCGAGCTTTCCCATCTTACATTCCAGAGAATATATAAGGTAGACCTAAGGTCAATCATCCACATTGTGTTCCTTGCCTTCGTATCTTTTCCACATCACATGTCTAATCGCACCTCAATCAGCCCCATGCGCGAGGGGCGCAGAAGGGCCCGCACGACTTCCAACGCCTTGGAACTAGGTGCAAAGAAGCGTCCGTGAGTTACACGTTCTTCTCTTTGTTTGTTCTTCAGCCAAGTTCTGCCTCAGAATGATTCAGGACCCGTTGGTTCATCACGGCAGACACTTTGGACGTACCGTGCACACGTTCTGTAACGTCCAAACTTTAATAACAAATGGTCTTGTCCTGATGGGAGATGGCGCGGACGAAACTCCAGAGGGACTTTCTGCTCAGTAAGCACATCCTACGCCTGAGCTTGTACTGACCGGCTTAACATGTTTCTCAGTGACCGAAGGGAGTATCAAGTTTTCAAGGAACTCTTGAGAACCGTTCCAGGCCTTGAGACTCGTGTCATGGAGGCGTCTGAGCAAGAAATCATTGACATTGCTGATTTAGTGAGCGATTCCCCATCTTCACCATCGAGAATTCGTAGTAGAGTAACAAAATTTCCAGATCCAAAAAGGCGCCAATGGTTCCCGGGCCGATGACACGAAGGGGATGAAGAGTACCATCGTCGACTGGATCACCCCGACGGGGCAAAGTCTTAACCCTCACATTCCCAGGAACGTGAAGGCAGGCAGGGGGTTCAACCACGAAAGGACCGGCGCACTGTTATGCCCCGCCGGCCTTGATTGGAACAATCTCCAGTAAGTGGGTACCGTTGTCCATCTTATTATCTACTCATCTACTCAAAGAGTCAGGGAAAAACTCATGTCAGGTCAGATGCACGTGTCCGGAGACCAATGGCCCATCTTCTTGTACTCAAATTATACTTACGACGAAGAAGATCCCTGGAATGGTCTTCTACGCAGCGGGGTTTTGGTCTCGGTGAGTTGGAAAATTGGGTAATCGATGTTCAAGCTGAATATCACAATCCTATACAGGCGTTCAAACATATTTTCACTTCTCCCAGCTCTGTCGATCAAGAGCCAAAGGCAACAAGATCGGGGAATGCTAGGATCCATGGTATGAAGTTTGTCACTAAGGCTTCCATCGCCTACGTTGCGACACAGGTGAATCACCTGAATATTACCCAGAAGATAAGCTAAAGATTTCCAGGCACGATTTTCCTTATCTTCGGCCCAAGTTTTTTCGCGAACAGATTTGATCACAGATTCGGAACGCTTCTACAACAGCATCTTGGAGTTGTTGGAGGATCCGGCGGAACGCGAAGAAGTCGATGCTCTTTTGGCCTGGTGGAATCGGTGAGTAGGACCACCAAGCCTCCTTCACTCATCTCTGACAATTTGTAGACAAGTATTCCCTTTGTACACGGAGACCGAGCGGGCGCCAAGCAAAAATAGCGCGCTTGCTAGGATTCGCATGAAGCGCGCTCAGCTCAGTGTGGCGGGGCCCTCGACACTCTCGATATCATGATTGGCCATAGCCTAGCACCGTTTTATGATTCTGTTATCACGTTGTAACATACGCAATGCTATATAATAATGATTTTGGTCCAGCTCGATCAATGCTAGTGTTTCCCTTAGGCTGTTCGTGATTGCGACCAAATTTGAATGACTGATGATGTAATCAGCACTTCGTGTGAAAGGACAAAACTCACTGGCAGTTGCGCAAATATCATCATGTATGTTCCGGTTACACAAGCAAGGCTTGTAAATGAATTCAACAATGATATAGGGTCCCACATTGTGTCTCAACCATGTCATCTATATCTGTTGATGACACCTATGAGCTCTTGTAGCTCATATGTAAGCAATGACTTGAAGTATTTGTACAGATGTCAATGGTAATGCTACCCATGGAGACTATGTGCTGGAGAGTCACATCCATGGTGATAGGTATTGTCTTTAGCTCTTATGCATGAGTTCATGGTCCCAAATATCTGGATGATACTGATGAGTTCTTGTAGCTTGTTGGTTATATAGGCAACAAGTATCTGTACAGATGGAAATGATAATGCTACCCATGGGGACTATCTGGAGAATTACTTCAATGGTGATAGTTCTGGTCCCAAATATCTGGATGATACTGATGAGTTCTTGTAGCTTGTTGGTTATATAGGCAACAAGTATCTGTACAGATGGAAATGATAATGCTACCCATGGGGACTATCTGGAGAATTACTTCAATGGTGATAGTTATGGTCCCAAATATCTGGATGATACTGATGAGTTCTTGTAGCTTGTTGGTTATATAGGCAACAAGTATCTGTACAGATGGAAATGATAAAGCTACCCATGGGGACTATCTGGAGAACTACTTCAATGGTGATAGTTCTGGTCCCAAATATCTGGATGATACTGATGAGTTCTTGTAGCTTGTTGGTTATATAGGCAACAAGTATCTGTACAGATGGAAATGATAAAGCTACCCATGGGGACTAT
>JBBPOJ010001181.1:0-15835 GCA_038091395.1 Leccinum rimulosum | reverse complement strand
CCAAAATTCTCCCCTCTTCTCCACCTCGAGTAGGGGAATAAATGAATTTGAGTGGATTCTGTGTGCTGTTCCCGCGCTCCGACCCGCCAATGGGAGCCCAATAATCCCGCAAGTATGCTGCACACACCCCGCTGATTCCCGCGCAATTTACCCGCCATAATTCTCCCTCCTTCTCTATCTCAAGTAGGGGAATAAATCAATTTGAGTGGATTCCGCCTCCTGTTCCCGCGCTCCGACTCGCCAATGGGAGGCCAATAATCCCGCAAATAGGCCGCACATACCCCGCCGATTCCCGCGCAATTTACCCGCCATAATTCTCCCTCCTTCTCTATCTCAAGTAGGGGAATAAATCAATTTGAGTGGATTCCACCTGCTGTTCCCGCGCTCCGACCCGCCAGTGGGAGCCCAATAATGCCGCAAGTATGCCGCACACACCCCACCCATTCCTGTGTAATTTACCCGCCATAATTCTCCCCCCTTCTCTACCTCAAGGAGTGGAATAAATGAATTTGAGTGGATTCCGCCTGCAGTTCCCGCGCTCCGACCCGCCAATGGGAGCCCAATAATCCCGCAAGTATGGCGCAAACATCCCTCCAATTCCCGCGCAGTTTACCCGCCAGAATTTTGTCCCTTTCCCCACCTTGAGTAGTGGAATAAATCATTTTGAGTGGATTCCGCCTGCTGTTCCCGCGCTCCGACCCGCCAATGGGAGGCCAATAATCCCGCAAATAGGCCGCACACACCCCGCCGATTCCCGCGCAATTTACCCGCCATAATTCTCCCTCCTTCTCCATCTCAAGGAGTGGAATAAATTGATTTGAGTGGATTCTGCCTGCTGTTCCCGCGCTCCGACCCGCCAGTGGGAGCCCAATAATGCCGCAAGTATGCCGCACACACCCCGCCCATTCCTGTGTAATTTACCCGCCATAATTCTCCCCCCTTCTCCACCTCAAGGAGTGGAAT
This sequence comes from Leccinum rimulosum, assembly GCA_038091395.1. Taxonomy (NCBI): domain Eukaryota; kingdom Fungi; phylum Basidiomycota; class Agaricomycetes; order Boletales; family Boletaceae; genus Leccinum; species Leccinum rimulosum. The sequence goes on along the minus strand of JBBPOJ010001181.1, from coordinate 14,872 downwards.
AAATGAATTTGAGTGGATTCCGCCTGCTGTTCCCGCGCTCCGACCTGCCAATGGGAGCCCAATAGTCCCGCCAATAGTAGGCCGCAAACATCCCGCTGATTTCCGCACAGTTTACCCGCCAGAATTGTCTCCCTTTCTCCACCTCTAGTAGTGGAATAAATCATTTGAGTGGATTCCGCCCACTGTTCCCGTGCTCCGACCCGCCAATGGGAGCCCAATAATCCCGCAAATAGGCTGCACACACCCCGCGGCCCGCCGATTCCCGCGCAATTTACCAGCCAAAATTCTCCCCCCTTCTCCATCTCAAGGAGTGGAATAAATTGATTTGAGTGGATTCCGCCTGTAGTTCCCGCCCTCCGACCTGCCAATGGGAGCCCAATAATCCCGCAAATAGGCCGCAAACACCCTGCCGATTCCTGCGCAATTTACCTGCCAGAATTTTGTCCCTTTCTCCACCTTGAGTAGTGGAATAAATCATTTTGAGTGGATTCCGCCCACTGTTCCCGCAGTCCGACCCGCGCATGCCAGGAGCCCAATAATCCCGCAAACATCCCGCTGATTCCTGAGAAATTTACCCGCTCAATGCCCCTTGATCAGTTGCAAGCATAGGTGGCCCGTTAGAATTATCAGGGAATGTGCAGTGTGGCCCTGCAGTATTTCATCCATTCTTATGATGCGGGCCCATCATCCATGGCCATGATCAGTTGCAAGCATAGCTGGCCCGACAGAATTATCAGGGGATTTATGGCGGGCCTTGCGGTGTTTCATCCGGCATTATGATGTGGGCCCGTCGGAATTATAATCAGGGAATATGCAGTCGGGCCCTGCAGTGTTTCATCTGGCATTATGATGTGGGCCCGCTGGCACCCATGGCCATGATCAGTTGCAAGCACAGGTGGCCCGTCGGAATTATCATGGAATTTGTGGCGGGGTCCTGCGGTTTTCCATCTCACATTATGATGCGGGCCCATCACCCATGGCCATGGCCATGATCAGTTGCAAGCATAGCTGGCCCGTCGGAATTATCAGGGGATTTATGGCGGGCCTTGCGGTGTTTCATCCAGCATGATGATGTGGGCCAGTCGGAATTATCAGGGAATATGCAGTGGAGCCCTGCGGTGTTTCATCTGGCATTATGATGCGGGCCCACATCTATGGCCATCATCAGTTGCAAGTGCAGGTGGCCCGTCAGAATTATCATGGAATTTGTGGCGGGGTCTTGCGGTGTTTTGTCTCACATTACGATGCAGGCCCATCATCCATGGAAATGATCACCCGCCAGCACATCAGCCCGTCGGAATTATTAGGGAATTTGTGCAATGGCCTGATGGTGTACTAATTTCCTCCAGTGTTAGCATGAGGGCCCGCACATGCGGCCCACGGTAAAAATTCCGCACATTGTTAAAAAGTCATGGCGCAACCGGGCCCATACACACGCTCATGATTAACTCCTGCAGGCCCGCTCATCAATGGATGTGGATTTCCACCCACAATTGCCCTGGCCACATCATTACATGGAGATCTTTTGATCTCTGGCCTGTCCGCAACATTGTTATAATTCAGTCCGCGGGCCCGCAGCGGGGTGGTCCGCTTCAAGCGCGAAGAAAATGACCTGGGGTGAGCGTACGTATCGCGATAATTGGACTCCACGGGCTCAATACTCGCGCAATTGCTTTAGCGGCATTGTGACTCGGACTTTGTATGAGGATACTCGTGAGATTGTGCTGATCAGCATTTCCTCTTCCCATGCTGACCGGTGAACCCGACTAGAAATCTGGTCGATCGGGACCATCTTCCTCCAGCAGTACTATACCATTTTTGATTTCAACAGCCAGTCACCACGAGTTGGATTCGCAAGGCTTACGCGGAGGAAATAGATACATACTTACATAAGTGTTTTTTGCACAAGAGGTCTGATCGTAGAGTTACGACCTGCCACGACCTTACCATTTTTCTATCGTTATACTAGACATCCTTGCTTGTTCTCTTTCGAAGAGGGGTCGTAGATGTGTGACCCCAAACATGAATAACAAACGTCACCGCGCAGTCCCTACAATATCTCCTAGCCGCGCAATCATTCACCACTCCCTGGCATCTTGATGCATGATTTACTGTAGTTCTCATAGCCATTTGATGCAAAATAACGCCAATCCTCTTCTCTATCCCTGAGTGTGTGATGATGCATCAATTGATGCTCCCTTGACGCTCTCGCTCTCTCGCTCTCTTGCTCGTGATGCATTACATGCCATTCTAGTACTATGCTGCCCGCTCTCCCTTTGATCGTGCGCGTGAATCGCGTGATGCATCATATACCACATACTCACCACTCCCCCTTTGCGTGTGATGCATTAGTACACGCTGTCCCTTTGATTGTGATGCATCACATACTCCCCACTCCCAAGCTATACTGTTTTAAAGTTGCGCATGATGCATTACACGCTCTCCCTTTGAACGTGATGCATCACATACCTCCTCCGCTCAGGCTGCCCGCTCCTTTCCGATCCTTTGCAATCGTGATGCATTACATACCTCTTTCTGGGTTGCATGATGCATGAACCCATTATCCCCTCATGAGCATCTCTCATCCATCCCGAGTGACGTAGGTGATGCATAAGTGAGTTTCCAACTCCGTGTGATGCATGAGTGCTTGAGCCTTGAGATCGTCCAGTGGTAGCATCGGGTGAATCAGTGTGATGCATAACATGAAGCAAACAATATTTGTCGTTTGGGTTCCACGTGATGCATTACGTTGTGAGATACAAAGGTAGAGATAGAGTTGACTACGCTTCACTAATAGGATTTTCGACATCCTCGATAGTGTCACCATGAGATAATTCTTCGAGGCGATGGGTTAAAGTGTCTGTAGTGGTTTCGTCGTCATCAATACAATCATTCTCTACTTGCCTTGCAAACTCCATCGTGGCTGTCCAGGAACAACGGCAGCTTGCTACGAGGGATTTTCTGAGAGTGGCCTGTCGATGAGCATATGCGCGGTGACCTTCAAGAGATGCCACATCCGCTGATGCAACTTGAAATGACATCCTCTCTGCCCAACGAAGCGCATCCCACTGAAAGAACTCTAGGGTTCTCCGCATCTCCTCCATCAAAAGGTCGACTTCTTCTGACCATCGCAGAGCCCTGGCTCTAGCTTTGCACCATTCAATGCGCATATCTAGGTACATAATTAATAGACGCTGACGCAGTAATGAAACACTAACCTTCTATAACGCCCTCGTCTGCAGTACCTGAGTCAACGGCCCCTCCCATACACCATATCCAAGACAACTTTCTTGTCCCCTCGGTCTCTCCCCAGACGAGGTCTGTCATTGAGCGGATGTCCTGGCGGTTGAGTGGTCGAAGGAGAGACTGCCAGGTACCATTTTCGTGTAGCAATGGTGCCAGTCTTACCAGTGCTTTACGGGCATCGTCATATCTATTTGCCGCAGCTTCAATTCTTGACTCCAATGCTTTGAGAGTGTTTCGAGCTCGAGTGTTTGCACCTTGCCCGCGCAAGTTGCGATCTTTGAACTTGAGGATACAGCTCTGAGCGCGGAGGTTGGACCTCAGGGAATGCAGCGCGTCGAGAGCTTGCGCGTAGCGTAGTTTCCATTCGACCTTTTGCAGGTGTTCATCACAAGGATGCGAGCGGCTCAGTGCAGAGGGAAGGTTCAACTCGTAGAACTCTGGTAGATTGACGACGTCGACATCGCAATCTCCAGAATTTTTGGCCCGTTCAACAGCTAGAACGGGCAGAAAAAGATGTTGTAGCTTTACCCAGGTGTCAATGCGGCGCTGAAGGGTGTTGCTCTGTTGAAGTAGTTGAGCCCTTTGATTGTCCGTACTGTGGACACTTGACCCAGCCTTTTCTCGTCTTAAACGGCGCCTACCGGCAGTTCAAGATTAATTCATGACGACACGCCAATAGATATCCGAGTATGAGTCACTTACTGTTGGTCCTCCAGTTCTAAGCCTGTGCTAATCAGGACGCTGGGCGAGCAGACGTCATGAAGCACAGGACTCCCTCGTGCTAAATCATCGGCTTCTTCTTTGGCAAGTTGAAGGCGAACGGAGGCCATTGTCATGACTGCACATTACGCTGTTGCATAAATAAAGGATGGAAAATGCGAAAAGGATAACTGACCATTGCCTTCACGCTCGTACGGGTTCACCTTCGTACGGTCTTTCTCCCAATCCTCAACTTGAGTCCTCCACTCCATCAACGCATGAGGCTTGCTTGAAAGGAGTCCCTTTTCAAGTTGCTCTAATGCATCACGATGTTCTGCGCGCTTAGTGATTGCCGTCTTCAGCTTCCGAAGCAGGCTGACACCTACCACAAATTAGTAAATTGCATACACAGACTGGATGAACTCACGGAGACCGACCACTTTCTTCCAATTGGAATGGCCAAAGTGATCATCCAAGGTATCCCGTCTTGCTCCAGGACCCATCTCCTTCGTACTGGATGCGACCGGGTTGATATTCGCCCAACCTCTCTCGGGTGCCTCTCCGTCCGTCCACCCAACCCCCGGGATGAAGTTAAACGAGTATGAGGTTTGACATTTCTCGACGTGTGCCGGTAAGTGGAATTTGGGTACGAGAAAGTTGATTTGTTTTTCCAGGAGCGGCAGTTGCAGCGAAGGAGGAAGCTTGGGAATACGAGTCGAGAGGTTCTTAGACCATTGGCAGGCGATGTCGTACGAGATATTCATAGAATCGACGGAATTATGGCGGAGTGTTGAAAAAAGAAGGTAGTCCATGTTTATGTACCTAGCAACACGATGAAACTTGCAACCGACTTCGATGTAAACGAGCAACATACTTTTCGCCCTTTTGTAAATCTCCTACACCCGTTGGCAGCTTCATATTGTGGCGCGCACAGTCGACTGTCCCAACACCTGTTGCTGCCAATCCGTGACGGGACACCGTATCAGCCATGTTGACGGCAAGATGGCTTGAGCAAGTACTTCTCTGATTTAGGTCAACGAAGGGATGGTCTAAGAAAGACAAAAGGACATACCTCTTGAACCTCATTGATCATTTTTTCCACGTAGTTCTTGTATGCCGTATCCTCGACAAAATACGCCCAACCTTGGCTCAAACTCGGATCTACGGTATCTGAGGATACTTTCTTGCGCTTTAGTCTGAAATTTGCGTCTATTGCCACAAAGAGCGCGTGAAGCCAACTACATGGAGATGATGCATTAAAGCGATGGTGCTGATACGTGCACAACACTTACTTCTTATCAGGCACAGAACCACTTGAATGGCTGACTTGTGGTAAATTAATTCCTGCATGAGGGCATGCCGGGCATATCACCGCACATTCACCCTCGCGGGTGCTGGCAATACCTCCAATCACGTGCCCTCGACCGGCCCGTTTGAGCATCTTCAGGTGGCGCCATTCTCGTGTCATCCTGAGGAATGATCACATAGTGCAGTCAACCACCTACGTACCTTTGGTACCCCGGAAATGTACAAATGGACGTACTTCTGGGCCCAGCCGGACACCAGCCGACCCATTGTGATTTATAGTCGTACTCGTGATACAGCCGGGGATATCGTACTCTTGGTACCAGCCGAAAATGTGAAAATTTTTTGATTGGCTGCTGGCGAATGGTGTGAGAATTCATAACCAAAAAAGGAAAATATTTGATTGAATGTTATAGGCTCTAATTGCATAATGTGAGAGATTTGGTCCAGCTGGACTAAATCAATGTATTGTACCATTGGCTCCGGCCGAGGGTGTGGGAATTTAGTACCAAAAAAGGAACATATGATATTGAATGGTATATGCTCTGTTTACATAATTTGATGCATCTCATCCAGCTGGGACCAAAACAATGTGGTGTACTATCGGTCCGGCCGGGGGTGTGAGAATATATGACCAAAAAGGGAAACAATGTCGCCGGTATAGAAAAGGCACAGGTGGAAAAATCTGGGTAGGGCGGCCGGCCGACGGTAGCAGCCACTGGATACCTGTACTGGCGCCCCGGCCGGGCAGCGCGGCCGGGGCGGGAATACCGCTATACAGAGGTGTACTATCAACCCGGCCGGCCTCGCAAATTGGGGGAGTTCATCCATTCAATGTCCCAGGACGACTATGATAGCCAATCAGTTCGAAGAAAGTCAGGAGAGTTGAATACACATTCACCTGGGCCGGCCGGGTGTTCTGTACGGCTGATACGATGGCTGCATAGCCGGCGCGGCCGGGGGCCGGGGGCTTCGTGTCCTCACGCCAGTTTCGCGTGTATTTACAAGCCAATTAAAGGTCAGTAATGTGTATCTTCATCCGGCCGGCCCGGGTATATGGTCATTGGGAGTCATGCACAGCTCGCCCGGCCGCAGGCTCCGCCCCTCAATTAGTTTACGATTTATGAACCAACACATCTAGTTTAGTAATATGTAGTCATCCAACATAGTTGCAGTTGTATAATTGCTTTGTCGCTACCGGCCGGGCCACGGGCACGGCCGTGTATGGAATTGCACCGCCACACCGGCTGGGGCATTCGTCACTGAAACTTTACTCTTTGATCACTGTACATTAAATATGTCGTCATCCAACGTAGTTTCAGTTGTATAATTGCTTTGTCGCCACCGGCCGGGCCACAGGCACGGTGGTGAATGCAATTGCACCGCCACACCGGCTGGGGCATTCGTCACTGGAACTTTACTCTTTGATCACTGTACATTATATAACCCAATTTCAGTTGTTATAATCGTTCTCGCTCGGCCGGGCCTGTGGCACGACGGTCCGACCCATAGCACTGTGGGAGCGGCCGGCGCAATCGCCACCCGAAGTTTTGCTCCCCTGTCACCAATTATGTTGTATAATATGTTACTATCCAATTCCATTTCAGTTGTGTAATCATTATTCTCTCCCGGCCGGCCGCGGGGTATGGCATTCGGGCACCCTGCAGTCTTGGGGCGGCCGGCGCCCCTGTTCCAACTTTTACACTTGTATATCTGACCCGGCCGCCTCTTTCTACACACAATGGTTGGTCAATTTGTCGATTTATTCCAGCCATCTTGGGTCATTTCCTTTTCTTTCTGACACACCTTCTGATAGGTATTGTTATTACAAGACAACAAACAACAGTATAAATGAATGCAGCAAAGACGAGAAACAGCAGTATAGAGGCACGGAACAAGGATGAAGACCACATTACGCGTATTCGGAGCCACGACGCTTCCTGCTGGGCTTAGGGATCCGTTTGCTGGATCTTGTATTCCCAGGGCTGCCTGATGTGGTTTGTTTGCCAGAGTGTGGAGCCACGTCAGCTTTGGATGTTGGCTTACCGCCCTTGTTTCTGTCTTTCTCCGTTCTATTTGAAGTCGATTGGCAACCTCCTTCCTCATCCCTCTGGTTCTCTTCCCCGAACTTTCTCTTTGCCTCCGCTATCGTTTTTTTCTTCTCCTCCTCGAACCTCCTCAACCTCTCTGCCCACTCCATCTCCATCTTCCTCATTGCCTCGTCGAGGGGATCAGTCGTCGGCACCTCTTCGGCCCTGCGGTCTGCATTCGGGGAGTCCGTCACCATCTGATCTTCATCCTCCGGCACGCCATGCTGATCCCAGTTTCGTCGCAGCCCTTCCAAAATTGCCTTCGTCGCGTCCTCAACCTCACTATGGCTCTTAATGCCAAGCTGGGAGTTCCGTATCACCTCAGGTGCGTTTTCATCATCATCCTCCACTTCCATCGCTCTACTACATTCACGCAACAATAGCCCCAGACCAAGAGCCACCGGAACACCAATGTTGCCATCCACGATGTTGGCCTGACGAAGGGAATGCAGGGCTTGAAGGAAGTCTTCGCCAGACCCATGGATCTCCGATGGAAGGAACGACTTGGACCAACGCCAAGAAGCCCAGTTGGGTATACTCATCCTCGATGATTGTGAGCCAGGCTAAATAATTAGAACAAAACAAATGTTAGCTTGGTAGTAAGGTAAAATGAATTTGACTTACCAAGCGAGGCAATCGATCCCAAATGAATTGCAGTAGCTCAGTATACTGGGGTACTTTCGACAGGCCCTCCAAAAACGGCTTCCGACAGTCAACATTAGCGGCAGGGCTGTCGACCTCCGGCGCCGGTTCGTTGCCAGACAGGCGACGTCTCTTGGAAGAAGAGGAGTAGGAATTCGACAAAGGCCGATCTGCCGGTATCTCCTTGCCTTTTCCTTTCCCAATTACCTCCTCCTCCTCCCCCTCCTCCCCCTCCTCCTCCTTCTCCTCCTTCTCCTCCTCTTCGCTCTCAAGTTGATCCTCCTCGCTGCTCTCCACCTCCACATAGGGCCGCTTCTTTCGAGGTCGAAGTCTGGGCACCCTTGGCAAGCCAAAGGGAAGGTCCTCCTGCTTTGCCTTGAGGAACCGGAGGATGGGAAGATTTTTTCTCGCTCGGCGGGACCAATGAAACCAAAGCTTGTCGAGGTCCTTCTTTGTAAACTTCGAGGGGTCGGCAACGACAAACCCTTCAGGCAGACACTCCATGTCCAAGTATTCATCTTGGCACCGAGCCAAGAGCAGCCATGGAACTGACGCCCTGGGTCTCTCCGAGACACATACTGACCAAAGAAGACTACAATCAAGGAACAATACAAAAACGAAGACAACCCTTACCATATGCTTTACGGAATATCTCCCGCACTACGAATTGTCGAGTCTTGAGATGGCGCACAGGAACGTCAGGGAGCAAAGGATTCCCATCGACATCCACTGCCACTTCTGGGACGTCCTCGAGGTCGTCTTCTTCTTCCTCTTCCTCAGAATCGGAGATCTCGTCTGGACCAAATTTAATTAGTTAGAATCAGATTAAGAAATTGATCACGTACCTTCTCCCTCGAGATAGTCAGCGTATAGGTCAGCCCCATTCCGTACCCACTCCTTGGTATCTGGAGATGAAATAGAAAATAATTTGGAACGGCCCTGGATCGGGGCGCTCTCAAGACTATTTGACGTGAGAGCAGGCTAACACAAGAGTCATAAACACTTACACCGTGGTGCGGATACCCTCGTCGGTCTGGAATCCAGCAATGATAACACAATGAATGCCCATGCACCGCCGAAGGACCTCCAGCCATGTCGTTGCGTCTTTCTTCAAGTTTTTCTTACGAAACCTTACCAAGCCAGGGATAGATCAAAATCAGAAAGAAAGGCAGAAAGAAAGGCAGACTTACGCGGCCTGCTTATCCCTGCTGGCACCCCCAGCATTCCACTTTGCAGCAGCAGCTTCTGCCTCCTCCCTCCGTTCCTTGGCCAAGGTGTTCCACCACTCCCGCAAGGCTCTGGTCCGCGCGCCAAAGTTCTTCTTGTCAGTTTTGTCCCTCACACTTCTATCGATTTTGTCCACCTCCTCCCTAAAAAGACGCTGGGCTGCGCGGAAGCCGTCCCAGGGCTTGTGGTATTCGCCAGCTTGGGTGGGCCTAGCAGCAGCCTCCCGGTCTTCAGGGGTCAGCAAATTCCGCACAGTTTCTTCGTGATCCAGAAGATCGACTTCTTCCTGATCCTGATCATTGGCCTCGAGGTGAGGCAGGAATTCGCGCCGAATAGCCTGCAAATTATAGAAAGTCAGCATCTGATACTTGCACTCAAAGTAGGGCTTACCATGCACATAGGTTTAGGCAACACAACCCCGGGCTCTTTGGCCTTAGGAGATGCGAGAATTGCATCCTTGCAAGCCTTGAGAATGCGTCCACGTTCCACCCGGTCACCTCGTGCCCCAATATACCTTTCACAGTGAGACTCAAGCTCGTCAAAAAAGATCTTAGACCACATAATCGTGGGTATAGGAACGATGCGAACGGAACCAATCAATGCGTGCCAAAAAAAGAAAAACAACCAAACAGAAATGCCAGGCGTGAGAACAAGATTAGATAATCTACTACGTGGCCAAGAACATCATGGGCCAAAAACAGATCTTACAGAACTTAAAAACCACAAGCGAGAAGATCTTAGATCTCAATTATGTTGCCAACTTCCTGCCTGATTTGCGGCGTGAGAACTAAATCCGACAATCTACTAAGATCTTAGATCTGAGACACGTTACCAACGGTAACCTGATCTGCGTGACGTGAAGAACTAATATAACAACGAGCTTGTCTGGCAATCAAATTTCAAGGACGTTGTAAGGGCCGATTCAATATAATGTACTACGGACGTCGCAACTACTAAGCAACGAGATAATTTGAGCTAGAGAGATGATTTGAGCCAACCTCCGCCCCCCTTCTTCTTCTGGGCAATAAACTCTGCACCTTCTGCCAACGCGAATTCGAAGGTCTTAACCTCACCGACCTTCTTATTCCCGTTCCAGCCACACTTCTGGTTCATACACTTGAATATATATGTCTGGCGCGCATTGGTCGGCACAGTTGTCCAGATCTGGAAGACCCCACACTGGTGGCATTGGGGAGGAAGGCGATGACCCCATGGCTGGTTGGTGCGGTGCGACCAGACGTACTTGGTGGCGCTGGAGGGAGTGACATGAATTATCCCCGTATGATGTCCCAGTTGAGAGAAATCCGGTAGCATTGACTCGAGGGCCTGGCCGAATCCGATCTCTTGCACAACGACATCCTTAGTGAGCCTCATCAGAAGATGAGCAGTATTCGCCACCACCAATCGAGGTGCATCGAAGGCCATGGTGTCAGCGATACCATACCTAAACCTGTCAGCGACTAAAATTAATCTCGGACGATGTCACTACTCACTCGCGCAACTTGTTCCCCAGCAAGGCAAAGGACACTTTATCCGTTACGACCGAACCACAAGCAAGCAAATAGAGAATAGCACCGGGGAGGTAGCATCGAAAGGGACCAAGCAAAGCTTCCAAAAACTGTACCAATAATCAGTCAAACATATCAATAAGTAGACATTGATAACTGACCTGGTCGACAGAGGCAGCCAGTGGCTGGCCATAACTCAGTCCCAAAAACAAATCGCCGCGCTCGGGATCTGTATGATTCGTCAGGGTCACGACCACGCGCGAGTAATTCTCCCGAAGGCCTTCAATCGCCGCCTCTACAACCTTCGGCCAGTTGGTCAGTTCCTCGTCGGTCCCCAAGTTAAAAGGGAGTGAAACGATGTCGAGATGTGTTGGGGGCAGGAGGTCACGGAGACTCTCTTCGAGCATCGCAGAGTGGGCGGTGACATTAAGCGAGTCGAGGCGGAGCTGTATGAGCAACGTCGTTGGGCAAAGCAGCTTCCCACCAAGTGTCAATTCGAAGTTTCCTTTGACACAGAGTACGTCGTCGAGGATAGGCACCCCAGCAGATGTTGTAAAACCCTTAGAAACCAATGTTAGCCTGCTGTTCGAACGCAGATACAGAAGAACACAAAAAGACACAAAAAAAGAAAAACTTACGAAGTACGGCACGGCCTTTTTTCCCCGGTCAGACGGCCCATTCCAGTGGCAGAATGGACACTGGAAATGGACATCAGGACCTTCCAATTCGTCCCACTTCTTGTCATGGGGGTGGAACTTGAGATCGAAACATTGAACGCAAACACCGCGCGGGCATTCGTCGCAGAGGAACAACCATCCACCATCTTGACACATAGAACAGCCCTGGCATAATGTCAGTGGTGACACCGTGAATGAATATTTTCCTTACCACAGCAGTGACCTCGCGGTCACCATCGACTCGCTTGTTTCCAAGGGTATCCTTCTTGACGGCTTCCACGGCCTGACGCAAGGCCAATCAGACGAGGTTAGGTGTGCGAGGTTAGCACTTACCTTGTCGGTCACATCATCCGAGCCTATGGCAGTGAGCTCGTCACTATCGAGTGAATTTCCACGAGCTCGCTTTCCACGGCTTGCCTTCTCGACGGCCTCCATAACCTGAAACAATCGACATTAAACACCACTGAGTGTGAGAGTTAGCACTTACCACTTCGCCTTCATCATCCGAGTCCCCTCGAACCCGTTTCTTGCTAGGAAGGGTCTGGACCTTGCTTAAGTCGACCCGTTGAGCTTTGCGCCCGGTCGATTTCTTGGCAGTTTGACGAGTGCGCGGCATTGTTCTGCAAAGAAATTTGAGATATGGGTGGTCTGGGCAAGGGAAGAAGACAAAGCTAAAGGGAAGGACTCCTCGCTCTATAAGGGTCGTGAAATCGGAGGTACGTACCATCGCGCCGCTTCAACGAAACACAAGCACAGTCTTGCCCCCAAAAAAATATCTTGCCGCCCCAAATTTACCTCGCCTACCAATATTATTGCCCCGATTTACCCGAGGTCAGGAGCCTCGGTCGCTATCCGAGCCGTCTCGTAAGATAACTCGGCCGAGCAAGATCCTACGTGTTTCAAAAGAACGGAATGAGGCGGTTAGCTTAGCCCTAAATGAGTTATATCGAGCGTGAGCTTACCTTTCAGATACTTAACTCGGCCGAGCAAGATCCTACGTGTTTCAAAAGAACGGAATGAGGCGGTTAGCTTAGCCCTAAATGAGTTATATCGAGCGTGAGCTTACCTTTCAGGAACCAAGCTAGCAGATCCGGACCATTGGCAGTCTGATTCAGATAAGCGCTATAGAGACAGCGCTATAGAGACTGGAGAACTTACTTACCTGAAATTCAGAATTGAGTCCCCGAGTCCAAAACGAAGTGCCAGAGGCCCTGCCAGCCTGTGCCGGACTTGAAATGACCTATGACGAATAAATTGTTGAACTTGAAAGTCAGCGGAGCCACGAGTACACGTGACATGACCTACGACGCGTAGCGGTTGAAATGGTTGAACGTCAGAGTGCGCGTTCCCACGTCTGAACTTCGGAAGCGAAGTCCGGGCAGTGCCGGATCAGTGCCACAACAGAGTGCACGTTCCCAGGCTATACTTAGCCGGTTTCAACGTCTGAACTTCGGCGAAGTCCGGGCAGTGCTGGCATCAGTGCCACAACAAACAGTAGCAAACAGCCAGTGAGTATTTGAGCTGCGCTTTCATTCGAGCCCCACTCTCAACCTTTTTCTCGTCTTGCCGCATCTTATCATGCCTTTTAGTAACCGCGCGTTCTACTATACCCATTATTATCATACTCCCAGGGCGTTACGCCCAACCCGGACCGCGAATCTTTTTCATTATGCAGGACTGCAGCCTGCGTGGTGAAAAAGTTCGTTGGTCCTCTAAGGTCAGTCTCGATTCGCGTCTTGTACGCTGATACCCTCTTCTTTTGTTTCTAGCATAGGTCCTTTCGTACCCTCAACTCTCTGCTAAGCTATGCTAAGCTATACTTTGTTGGTCCCAAAAGGTCAGTCTCGGTTCGCGTCATGTATGCTGACACACCTATTTTATTTTTAGGGTCCTTTCTATCTGTGGTAACCGTGTCAATCGTTGTTCATCTAAGGGGTTAGTCTGACCCTGTTTTTTTTTTTCTTACAAGTTGGTTGTGGACCGGTCGTGTTGTGATGTGGGCGTTAGCGCGCTCCTCCGGCATGATCAGGTTGCGAGTTTCTCGCATGTGGGTGTTACTGTGATGTGGGCGCTGGCGCGCTCCTCCGGTGAGATCGCGTGGCGAATGTACCGTGATGTGGGTGCTCAAGCACTCCTCCGGTAACAATCGGGTACTTGGGGGCTCTTGAACCGTGATGTGTGTGCTCACGCACTCCTCCGGTAACAATCGGGTACTTGGGGGGTCTTATTGTGATGGGTTTGTGGCATTTAGTGCTGTGATGTGGGCGCTGGCGTGCTCCTCCGGTGAGATTGCGTGGCCAATGTACCGTGATGTGGGTGCTCAAGCACTCCTCCGGTACTAACCGCGATTTATTCTTCGGTTCGTGTGGTGGTGGGGCGTTCGAGTCTCAAGGTCAGTTAATCAGGCTTTTCATCCCAGGTACTAAGTTTCTTTGCAGTATGATTTCCATCACATTCGTTCTTTGATCGTTCTTCGGTCCGGCGGGGTGTTAGAGACCAGTGAGGTAAGTCAAATAGATTTCAATTAACATCCCCGGCGGGTTTTTGACTCATTTTAGATTGCCGGCCGTTAGGCCTCGGAGTAATACATTGTTATTGCCTTTGCGTTTCCTTTTTATCTTTATTAGTTTGCTATTTTCTTGGCCGTAGTCAGGTGATCAAGAGGAGGGCCCCCTCAGCGATTGCCTGGCGAAAGCCTTTTTTTACGTAGATTTTTTTTTTCTTTCTATTTAGTTGTTTCTTTCTGTTCAAAATCAAAGAGCAGTGGGGAAAGACTGTATGTCAGAATAATGTGTCATCATGCTGTGCCGGAATACTGTACCTATGTCGGTTAATGATACGTGGTCACGTGATTGTATCAATAAGGTTCTGTCTATGCAGTTGGCATTAGTTATATACCTGGAGTAATGTCAATTTCGCCAGTTTCCTTGTCATGGCAGACCTCGACTATATTCCCCTGTTGGTCACCAATATCCAACACATCCTGAATACTGTGGCTCTTGGTAACTTAGCTAAGAATGATGAAATTGCTTGGAGGAATCTTCAAAAGGCAGGGTTAGTAAGGTTTCGAGTCAATGATCTATTGTCTCTAATTTCAAAATTCCAATCTGCTTGTTTTGTAATCAGCATGAGATTAGAGCTTCTGTTGCCTGAACTGAGAGCCCAAGCTATGAGCAATGCATCTTCGAATATTCCCTCAGAATGTGAAGTGAAATGGTGTGCCGCTTTACTTGTGGCAGCATTTCTCAATCCCAGTTAGCATTCCTTAGTCAGACAGATATAATTATTGGCTCATGTTTTTTTTTCTAGTTTTTTTAGAATGGGATTACGATCACTATGCAGGATCTACCCCAGCAGGACGTTCCGAGAAATTTTTCAAGGGTGTTGAACTTGGGAACATTGAGAAGCCATCAACCATCGTAGATGTCCATGGGAAAATATTAGTCTGGTATTTACCTTCCTTGCTCCTTCCCTCCAG